>BRYF01000027.1:24586086-24591086 GCA_030159135.1 Actinidia polygama | reverse complement strand
TAAATAATAGCACAACATAAAAAAAATTTAGAATTTTTTGAGCACCGAAATAATTTATTTTAATTATTTACCAAGAAAATAGTTAAAAATTAGTAAAAAATAGGGAAAAATAGTAAAAATTCTGAAAAAATATGGAAAATGTTTTGAATGAGTTTTATAACATATATAGTTCACATATAAGATGAAACCCGTAATAAAAAAAACGATATTTTTTAAAAAATTAGTTAAAAATGAGAACAATTGAGAAAAAATGTGAAAAAAATTGACAATGTTTAAACTAGTTTCTAATTTAAACTAGTTTACACATAGGGTTGAACCGCATAAAAATGAATACGTAGTTCGGTCATCAAAATATCGAATTGAATGGGGAAGTTCAAAGGGAGCAACGGGGCAAAGTTTTTTTTTTTTTTTAGATGGGGAGCATGGATGCGTGTTTTGAAAACGGAACATGGTAAGGAACATAGCATTCACATTGGCTTACGACTAGCCACGGGTGTGGCCTTTATATTTGTTGACCTTGAGATTGGCAATTGACAACAAACGGGGCTAGAATAACCTCATTTCGAAAAAAATGCTTGTTTTTACCAAGACCCCATTGGGCCTTGGTGTGGATGGCACCCATTTGCCCAGCAATGGGCAGCCATGGCACAAAATTGCCCAGCAACGGGGGAGCCATGGAATGTCGATGGCACACATTTTCCCATAAACTCGGCAGCCATTGCACACAATTGCCCAGCAATGGGGCAGCAGCCTTCGAACCCATTTGCCCAGCAATGGGAAGCCAATGAATGTCGATGGAACACATTTGCCCAGCAATTCGGCAGCCAAGGGACACATTTGCCCAGCAACGGGACAGCCATGGCATGTCCGTGGGGCATATTTTCTCGGCAATGGGGCATGTTTGCTCGGCCATGGCACACATTTTCTAGGCAATGGGCAGCCATGGCACTCATTTTCTAGGCAATGGCTCAAATTTCTCGGCAATGGGCAGCCTTGGGACACATTTGCTCGGCCATGGCTCAAATTTCTCGACAATGGGCAGCCATGGCACACATTTGCCCGGCCATGGCTCAAATTTCTCGGCAATGGGCAGTCTTGGGACACATTTGCTCGGCCATGGCTCAAAATTTCTCGGCAAAGGGCAGCCATTGCACACATTTGCTCGGCCATGGCTCAAATTTCTCGACAATGGGCAGCCATGGCACACATTTGCTCGGCCATGGCTCAAAATTTCTCGGCAAAGGGCAGCCATTGCACACATTTGCCCGGCAATCGCTCAAATTTCTCGACAATGGGCAGCCATGGCACACATTTGCTCGGCCATGGCTCAAAATTTCTCGGCAAAGGGCAGCCATTGCACACATTTGCCCGGCCATGGCTCAAATTTCTCGACAATGGGCAGCCATGGCACACATTTGCTCGGCCATGGCTCAAATTTCTCGGCAATGGGCAGCCTTGGGACACATTTGCTCGGCCATGGCTCAAAATTTCTCGGCAAAGGGCAGCCATTGCACACATTTGCCCGGCCATGGCTCAAATTTCTCGACAATGGGCAGCCATGGCACACATTTGCTCGGCCATGGCTCAAATTTCTCGGCAATGGGCAGCCTTGGGACACATTTGCTCGGCCATGGCTCAAAATTTCTCGGCAAAGGGCAGCCATTGCACACATTTGCCCGGCCATGGCTCAAATTTCTCGACAATGGGCAGCCATGGCACACATTTGCTCGGCCATGGCTCAAATTTCTCGGCAATGGGCAGCCTTGGGACACATTTGCTCGGCCATGGCTCAAAATTTCTCGGCAAAGGGCAGCCATTGCACACATTTGCCCGGCCATGGCTCAAATTTCTCGACAATGGGCAGCCATGGCACACATTTGCTCGGCCATGGCTCAAATTTCTCGGCAATGGGCAGCCTTGGCACACATTTGCCCGGCCATGGCTCAAATTTCTCGACAATGGACAGCCATGGCACACATTTGCCCGGCCATGGCTCAAATTTCTCGGCAATGGGCAGCCTTGGGACATATTTGCTCGGCCATGGCTCAAATTTTCTCGACAATGGCCAGCCTTGGCACACATTTGCTCGGCCATGGCTCAAATTTCTCGACAATGGGCAGCCATGGCACACATTTGCCTGGCCATGGCTCAAATTTCTCGGCAATGGGCAGCCTTGGGACACATTTGCTCGGCCATGGCTCAAAATTTCTCGGCAAAGGGCAGCCATTGCACACATTTGCTCGGCCATGGCTCAAATTTCTCGGCAATGGGCAGCCATGGCACACATTTGCTCGGCCATGGCTCAAATTTCTCGACAATGGGCAGCCATGGCACACATTTGCCCGGCCATGGCTCAAATTTCTCGGCAATGGGCAGCCTTGGGACACATTTGCCCGGCCATGGCTCAAATTTTCTCGACAATGGGCAGCCATGGCACACATTTGCCCGGCCATGGCTCAATTTTCTCGACAATGGGCAGCCATGGCACACATTTGCCCGGCCATGGCTCAAATTTCTCGGCAATGGGCAGTCTTGGGACACATTTGCTCGGCCATGGCTCAAAATTTCTCGGCAAAGGGCAGCCATTGCACACATTTGCTCGGCCATGGCTCAAATTTCTCGACAATGGGCAGCCATGGCACACATTTGCTCGGCCATGGCTCAAAATTTCTCGGCAAAGGGCAGCCATTGCACACATTTGCCCGGCAATCGCTCAAATTTCTCGACAATGGGCAGCCATGGCACACATTTGCTCGGCCATGGCTCAAAATTTCTCGGCAAAGGGCAGCCATTGCACACATTTGCCCGGCCATGGCTCAAATTTCTCGACAATGGGCAGCCTTGGCACACATTTGCTCGGCCATGGCTCAAATTTCTCGACAATGGACAGCCATGGCACACATTTGCCCGGCCATGGCTCAAATTTCTCGGCAATGGGCAGCCTTGGGACACATTTGCCCGGCCATGGCTCAAATTTTCTCGACAATGGCCTGCCTTGGCACACATTTGCTCCGCCATGGCTCAAATTTCTCGACAATGGGAAGCCATGGCACACATTTGCCCGGCAATCGCTCAAATTTCTCGACAATGGGCAGCCATGGCACACATTTGCCCGGCCATGGCTCAAATTTCTCGACAATGTCCAGCCTTGGGACACATTTGCCCGGCCATGGCTCAAATTTCTCGGCAATGGGCAGCCTTGGGACACATTTTCCCGGCCATGGCTCAAATTTTCTCGACAATGGGCAGCCTTGGCACGCATTTGCCCGGCCATGGCTCAAATTTCTCGGCAATGGACAGCCATGGCACACATTTGCCCGGCCATGGCTCAAATTTCTCGGCAATGGGCAGCCTTGGGACATATTTGCTCGGCCATGGCTCAAATTTTCTCGACAATGGCCAGCCTTGGCACACATTTGCTTGGCCATGGCTCAAATTTCTCGACAATGGGAAGCCATGGCACACATTTGCCTGGCCATGGCTCAAATTTCTCGGCAATGGGCAGCCTTGGGACACATTTGCTCGGCCATGGCTCAAAATTTCTCGGCAAAGGGCAGCCATTGCACACATTTGCTCGGCCATGGCTCAAATTTCTCGGCAATGGGCAGCCATGGCACACATTTGCCCGGCCATGGCTCAAATTTCTCGGCAATGGGCAGCCTTGGGACACATTTGCCCGGCCATGGCTCAAATTTTCTCGACAATGGGCAGCCATGGCACACATTTGCTCGGCCATGGCTCAAATTTCTCGACAATGGGCAGCCATGGCACACATTTGCCCGGCCATGGCTCAATTTTTCTCGACAATGGGCAGCCTAGGCACACATTTGCTCGGCCATGGCTCAAATTTCTCGACAATGGGAAGCCTTGGGACACATTTGCCCGGCCATGGCTCAAATTTCTCGGCAATGGGCAGCCTTGGGACACATTTGCCCGGCCATGGCTCAAATTTTCTCGACAATGGGCAGCCTTGGCACACATTTGCTCGGCCATGGCTCAAATTTCTCGACAATGGGCAGCCATGGCACACATTTGCCCGGCCATGGCTCAAATTTCTCGACAATGGGCAGCCATGGCACACATTTGCCCGGCCATGGCTCAAATTTCTCGGCAATGGGCAGCCTTGGGACACATTTGCTCGGCCATGGCTCAAAATTTATCGGCAAAGGGCAGCCATTGCACACATTTGCTCGGCCATGGCTCAAATTTCTCGGCAATGGGCAGCCATGGCACACATTTGCTCGGCCATGGCTCAAATTTCTCGACAATGGGCAGCCATGGCACACATTTGCCCGGCCATGGCTCAAATTTCTCGGCAATGGGCAGCCTTGGGACACATTTGCCCGGCCATGGCTCAAATTTTCTCGACAATGGCCTGCCTTGGCACACATTTGCTCCGCCATGGCTCAAATTTCTTGACAATGGGAAGCCATGGCACACATTTGCCCGGCAATCGCTCAAATTTCTCGACAATGGGCAGCCATGGCACACATTTGCCCGGCCATGGCTCAAATTTCTCGACAATGTCCAGCCTTGGGACACATTTGCCCGGCCATGGCTCAAATTTCTCGGCAATGGGCAGCCTTGGGACACATTTGCTCGGCCATGGCTCAAAATTTCTCGGCAAAGGGCAGCCATTGCACACATTTGCCCGGCCATGGCTCAAATTTCTCGAAAATGGGCAGCCATGGCACACATTTGCTCGGCCATGGCTCAAATTTCTCGGCAATGGGCAGCCTTGGGACACATTTGCTCGGCCATGGCTCAAATTTTCTCGACAATGGGCAGCCATGGCACACATTTGCTCGGCCATGGCTCAAATTTCTCGACAATGTCCAGCCTTGGGACACATTTGCCCGGCCATGGCTCAAATTTCTCTGCAATGGGCAGCCTTGGGACACATTTGCCCGGCCATGGCTCAAATTTTCTCGACAATGGGCAGCCTTGGCACACATTTGCTCGGCCATGGCTCAAATTTCTCGACAATGGACAGCCATGGC
>BRYF01000027.1:24566086-24576086 GCA_030159135.1 Actinidia polygama | reverse complement strand
TGCCTTGCCATTACCGACCCACGCGTCCGTCATGCCAACCCATGCGCGCGACAATGCTTGCAAATTGCCAACCAACGCGCATGTATGCCCAGTTTCGACCCATGCGTGCGGCATTGCCACGCTGGGTAAGGGGAGGCCTGGGCATACACCCCCCCTTATATATGCAAAATGAGCTTTTTTCAAAGTGTCAGGAGGAAACATTACCCATGCTTGAGGAGTCATAATGGGGTTTTTTGAAAAACTATATATTATTTTTATAAAAAGTGAATTGGAACTTTAAGATAGTAAATAATAGCACAACATAAAAAAAATTTAGAATTTTTTGAGCACCGAAATAATTTATTTTAATTATTTACCAAGAAAATAGTTAAAAATTAGTAAAAAATAGGGAAAAATAGTAAAAATTCTGAAAAAATATGGAAAATGTTTTGAATGAGTTTTATAACATATATAGTTCACATATAAGATGAAACCCGTAATAAAAAAAAACGATATTTTTTAAAAAATTAGTTAAAAATGAGAACAATTGAGAAAAAATGTGAAAAAAATTGACACTGTTTAAACTAGTTTCTAATTTAAACTAGTTTACACATAGGGTTGAACCGCATAAAAATGAATACGTAGTTCGGTCATCAAAATATCGAATTGAATGGGGAAGTTCAAAGGGAGCAACGGGGCAAAGTTTTTTTTTTTTTTTAGATGGGGAGCATGGATGCGTGTTTTGAAAACGGAACATGGTAAGGAACATAGCATTCACATTGGCTTACGACTAGCCACGGGTGTGGCCTTTATATTTGTTGACCTTGAGATTGGCAATTGACAACAAACGGGGCTAGAATAACCTCATTTCGAAAAAAATGCTTGTTTTTACCAAGACCCCATTGGGCCTTGGTGTGGATGGCACCCATTTGCCCAGCAATGGGCAGCCATGGCACAAAATTGCCCAGCAACGGGGGAGCCATGGAATGTCGATGGCACACATTTTCCCATAAACTCGGCAGCCATTGCACACAATTGCCCAGCAATGGGGCAGCAGCCTTCGCACCCATTTGCCCAGCAATGGGAAGCCAATGAATGTCGATGGAACACATTTGCCCAGCAATTCGGCAGCCAAGGGACACATTTGCCCAGCAACGGGACAGCCATGGCATGTCCGTGCGGCATATTTTCTCGGCAATGGGGCATGTTTGCTCGGCCATGGCACACATTTTCTAGGCAATGGGCAGCCATGGCACTCATTTTCTAGGCAATGGCTCAAATTTCTCGGCAATGGGCAGCCTTGGGACACATTTGCTCGGCCATGGCTCAAATTTTCTCGGCAATGAGCAGCCTTGGGACACATTTGCCCGGCCATGGCTCAAATTTCTCGGCAACGGGCAGCCTTGGGACACATTTGCTCGGCCATGGCTCAAAATTTCTCGGCAAAGGGCAGCCATTGCACACATTTGCTCGGCCATGGCTCAAATTTCTCGACAATGGGCAGCCATGGCACACATTTGCCCGGCCATGGCTCAAATTTCTCGGCAATGGGCAGTCTTGGGACACATTTGCTCGGCCATGGCTCAAAATTTCTCGGCAAAGGGCAGCCATTGCACACATTTGCTCGGCCATGGCTCAAATTTCTCGACAATGGGCAGCCATGGCATACATTTGCTCGGCCATGGCTCAAAATTTCTCGGCAAAGGGCAGCCATTGCACACATTTGCTCGGCCATGGCTCAAATTTCTCGACAATGGGCAGCCATGGCACACATTTGCTCGGCCATGGCTCAAATTTCTCGGCAATGGGCAGCCTTGGGACACATTTGCTCGGCCATGGCTCAAAATTTCTCGGCAAAGGGCAGCCATTGCACACATTTGCCCGGCCATGGCTCAAATTTCTCGACAATGGGCAGCCATGGCACACATTTGCTCGGCCATGGCTCAAATTTCTCGGCAATGGGCAGCCTTGGGACACATTTGCTCGGCCATGGCTCAAAATTTCTCGGCAAAGGGCAGCCATTGCACACATTTGCCCGGCCATGGCTCAAATTTCTCGACAATGGGCAGCCATGGCACACATTTGCTCGGCCATGGCTCAAATTTCTCGGCAATGGGCAGCCTTGGCACACATTTGCCCGGCCATGGCTCAAATTTCTCGACAATGGACAGCCATGGCACACATTTGCCCGGCCATGGCTCAAATTTCTCGGCAATGGGCAGCCTTGGGACATATTTGCTCGGCCATGGCTCAAATTTTCTCGACAATGGCCAGCCTTGGCACACATTTGCTCGGCCATGGCTCAAATTTCTCGACAATGGGCAGCCATGGCACACATTTGCCTGGCCATGGCTCAAATTTCTCGGCAATGGGCAGCCTTGGGACACATTTGCTCGGCCATGGCTCAAAATTTCTCGGCAAAGGGCAGCCATTGCACACATTTGCTCGGCCATGGCTCAAATTTCTCGGCAATGGGCAGCCATGGCACACATTTTCCTGGCCATGGCTCAAATTTCTCGACAATGGGCAGCCATGGCACACATTTGCCCGGCCATGGCTCAAATTTCTCGGCAATGGGCAGCCTTGGGACACATTTGCCCGGCCATGGCTCAAATTTTCTCGACAATGGGCAGCCATGGCACACATTTGCTCGGCCATGGCTCAAATTTCTCGACAATGGGCAGCCATGGCACACATTTGCCCGGCCATGGCTCAATTTTTCTCGACAATGGGCAGCCTTGGCACACATTTGCTCGGCCATGGCTCAAATTTCTCGACAATGGGAAGCCTTGGGACACATTTGCCCGGCCATGGCTCAAATTTCTCGGCAATGGGCAGCCTTGGGACACATTTGCCCGGCCATGGCTCAAATTTTCTCGACAATGGGCAGCCTTGGCACACATTTGCTCGGCCATGGCTCAAATTTCTCGACAATGGGCAGCCATGGCACACATTTGCCCGGCCATGGCTCAAATTTCTCGGCAATGGGCAGCCTTGGGACACATTTGCTCGGCCATGGCTCAAAATTTCTCGGCAAAGGGCAGCCATTGCACACATTTGCTCGGCCATGGCTCAAATTTCTCGGCAATGGGCAGCCATGGCACACATTTGCTCGGCCATGGCTCAAATTTCTCGAAAATGGGCAGCCATGGCACACATTTGCCCGGCCATGGCTCAAATTTTCTCGACAAAGGGCAGCCATGGCACACATTTGCTCGGCCATGGCTCAAATTTCTCGACAATGGGCAGCCATGGCACACATTTGCCCGGCCATGGCTCAAATTTCTCGGCAATGGGCAGCCTTGGGATACATTTGCCCAGCCATGGCTCAAATTTTCTCGACAATGGGCAGCCTTGGCACACATTTGCTCGGCCATGGCTCAAATTTCTCGACAATGGACAGCCATGGCACACATTTGTCCGGCCATGGCTCAAATTTCTCGGCAATGGGCAGCCTTGGGATACATTTGCTCGGCCATGGCTCAAAATTTCTCGGCAAAGGGCAGCCATTGCACACATTTGCCCGGCCATGGCTCAAATTTCTCGACAATGGGCAGCCATGGCACACATTTGCTCGGCCATGGCTCAAATTTCTCGACAATGGGCAGCCATGGCACACATTTGCCCGGCCATGGCTCAAATTTCTCGGCAATGGGCAGCCTTGGGACACATTTGCCCGGCCATGGCTCAAATTTTCTCGACAATGGGCAGCCATGGCACACATTTGCTCGGCCATGGCTCAAATTTTCTCGACAATGGGCAGCCATGGCACACATTTGCTCGGCCATGGCTCAAATTTCTCGACAATGGGCAGCCATGGCACACATTTGCCCGGCCATGGCTCAAATTTCTCGGCAATGGGCAGCCTTGGGACACATTTGCCCGGCCATGGCTCAAATTTTCTCGACAATGGGCAGCCTTGGCACACATTTGCTCGGCCATGGCTCAAATTTCTCGACAATGGACAGCCATGGCACACATTTGTCCGGCCATGGCTCAAATTTCTCGGCAATGGGCAGCCTTGGGATACATTTGCTCGGCCATGGCTCAAAATTTCTCGGCAAAGGGCAGCCATTGCACACATTTGCCCGGCCATGGCTCAAATTTCTCGACAATGGGCAGCCATGGCACACATTTGCTCGGCCATGGCTCAAATTTCTCGACAATGGGCAGCCATGGCACACATTTGCCCGGCCATGGCTCAAATTTCTCGGCAATGGGCAGCCTTGGGACACATTTGCCCGGCCATGGCTCAAATTTTCTCGACAATGGGCAGCCATGGCACACATTTGCTCGGCCATGGCTCAAATTTTCTCGACAATGGGCAGCCATGGCACACATTTGCTCGGCCATGGCTCAAATTTCTCGACAATGGGCAGCCATGGCACACATTTGCCCGGCCATGGCTCAAATTTCTCGGCAATGGGCAGCCTTGGGACACATTTGCCCGGCCATGGCTCAAATTTTCTCGACAATGGGCAGCCTTGGCACACATTTGCTCGGCCATGGCTCAAATTTCTCGACAATGGACAGCCATGGCACACATTTGTCCGGCCATGGCTCAAATTTCTCGGCAATGGGCAGCCTTGGGATACATTTGCTCGGCCATGGCTCAAAATTTCTCGGCAAAGGGCAGCCATTGCACACATTTGCCCGGCCATGGCTCAAATTTCTCGATAATGGGCAGCCATGGCACACATTTGCTCGGCCATGGCTCAAATTTCTCGACAATGGGCAGCCATGGCACACATTTGCCCGGCCATGGCTCAAATTTCTCGGCAATGGGCAGCCTTGGGACACATTTGCCCGGCCATGGCTCAAATTTTCTCGACAATGGGCAGCCATGGCACACATTTGCTCGGCCATGGCTCAAATTTCTCGACAATGGGCAGCCATGGCACACATTTTCCCGGCCATGGCTCAATTTTCTCGGCAATGGGCAGCCTTGGGACACATTTGCTCGGCCATGGCTCAAAATTTCTCGGCAAAGGGCAGCCATTGCACACATTTGCTCGGCCATGGCTCAAATTTCTCGGCAATGGGCAGCCATGGCACACATTTGCCTGGCCATGGCTCAAATTTCTCGACAATGGGCAGCCATGGCACACATTTGCCCGGCCATGGCTCAAATTTCTCGGCAATGGGCAGCCTTGGGACACATTTGCCCGGCCATGGCTCAAATTTTCTCGACAATGGGCAGCCATGGCACACATTTGCTCGGCCATGGCTCAAATTTCTCGACAATGGGCAGCCATGGCACACATTTGCCCGGCCATGGCTCAATTTTTCTCGACAATGGGCAGCCTTGGCACACATTTGCTCGGCCATGGCTCAAATTTCTCGACAATGGGAAGCCTTGGGACACATTTTCCCGGCCATGGCTCAAATTTCTCGGCAATGGGCAGCCTTGGGACACATTTGCCCGGCCATGGCTCAAATTTTCTCGACAATGGGCAGCCTTGGCACACATTTGCTCGGCCATGGCTCAAATTTCTCGACAATGGGCAGCCATGGCACACATTTGCCCGGCCATGGCTCAAATTTCTCGGCAATGGGCAGCCTTGGGACACATTTGCTCGGCCATGGCTCAAAATTTCTCGGCAAAGGGCAGCCATTGCACACATTTGCTCGGCCATGGCTGAAATTTCTCGGCAATGGGCAGCCATGGCACACATTTGCTCGGCCATGGCTCAAATTTCTCGAAAATGGGCAGCCATGGCACACATTTGCCCGGCCATGGCTCAAATTTTCTCGACAAAGGGCAGCCATGGCACACATTTGCTCGGCCATGGCTCAAATTTCTCGACAATGGGCAGCCATGGCACACATTTGCCCGGCCATGGCTCAAATTTCTCGGCAATGGGCAGCCTTGGGATACATTTGCCCAGCCATGGCTCAAATTTTCTCGACAATGGGCAGCCTTGGCACACATTTGCTCGGCCATGGCTCAAATTTCTCGACAATGGACAGCCATGGCACACATTTGTCCGGCCATGGCTCAAATTTCTCGGCAATGGGCAGCCTTGGGATACATTTGCTCGGCCATGGCTCAAAATTTCTCGGCAAAGGGCAGCCATTGCACACATTTGCCCGGCCATGGCTCAAATTTCTCGACAATGGGCAGCCATGGCACACATTTGCTCGGCCATGGCTCAAATTTCTCGACAATGGGCAGCCATGGCACACATTTGCCCGGCCATGGCTCAAATTTCTCGGCAATGGGCAGCCTTGGGACACATTTGCCCGGCCATGGCTCAAATTTTCTCGACAATGGGCAGCCATGGCACACATTTGCTCGGCCATGGCTCAAATTTTCTCGACAATGGGCAGCCATGGCACACATTTGCTCGGCCATGGCTCAAATTTCTCGACAATGGGCAGCCATGGCACACATTTGCCCGGCCATGGCTCAAATTTCTCGGCAATGGGCAGCCTTGGGACACATTTGCCCGGCCATGGCTCAAATTTTCTCGACAATGGGCAGCCTTGGCACACATTTGCTCGGCCATGGCTCAAATTTCTCGACAATGGACAGCCATGGCACACATTTGTCCGGCCATGGCTCAAATTTCTCGGCAATGGGCAGCCTTGGGATACATTTGCTCGGCCATGGCTCAAAATTTCTCGGCAAAGGGCAGCCATTGCACACATTTGCCCGGCCATGGCTCAAATTTCTCGACAATGGGCAGCCATGGCACACATTTGCTCGGCCATGGCTCAAATTTCTCGACAATGGGCAGCCATGGCACACATTTGCCCGGCCATGGCTCAAATTTCTCGGCAATGGGCAGCCTTGGGACACATTTGCCCGGCCATGGCTCAAATTTTCTCGACAATGGGCAGCCATGGCACACATTTGCTCGGCCATGGCTCAAATTTTCTCGACAATGGGCAGCCATGGCACACATTTGCGCGGCCATGGCTCAAATTTCTCGACAATGGGCAGCCATGGCACACATTTGCCCGGCCATGGCTCAAATTTCTCGGCAATGGGCAGCCTTGGGACACATTTGCCCGGCCATGGCTCAAATTTTCTCGACAATGGGCAGCCTTGGCACACATTTGCTCGGCCATGGCTCAAATTTCTCGACAATGGACAGCCATGGCACACATTTGTCCGGCCATGGCTCAAATTTCTCGGCAATGGGCAGCCTTGGGATACATTTGCTCGGCCATGGCTCAAAATTTCTCGGCAAAGGGCAGCCATTGCACACATTTGCCCGGCCATGGCTCAAATTTCTCGATAATGGGCAGCCATGGCACACATTTGCTCGGCCATGGCTCAAATTTCTCGACAATGGGCAGCCATGGCACACATTTGCCCGGCCATGGCTCAAATTTCTCGGCAATGGGCAGCCTTGGGACACATTTGCCCGGCCATGGCTCAAATTTTCTCGACAATGGGCAGCCATGGCACACATTTGCTCGGCCATGGCTCAAATTTCTCGACAATGGGCAGCCATGGCACACATTTTCCCGGCCATGGCTCAATTTTTCTCGACAATGGGCAGCCTTGGCACACATTTGCTCGGCCATGGCTCAAATTTCTCGACAATGGGAAGCCTTGGGACACATTTGCCCGGCCATGGCTCAAATTTCTCGGCAATGGGCAGCCTTGGGACATATTTGCCCGGCCATGGCTCAAATTTTCTCGACAATGGGCAGCCTTGGCACACATTTGCTCGGCCATGGCTCAAATTTCTCGACAATGGGCAGCCATGGCACACATTTGCCCGGCCATGGCTCAAATTTCTCGGCAATGGGCAGCCTTGGGACACATTTGCTCGGCCATGGCTCAAAATTTCTCGGCAAAGGGCAGCCATTGCACACATTTGCTCGGCCATGGCTCAAATTTCTCGACAATGGGCAGCCATGGCACACATTTGCTCGGCCATGGCTCAAATTTCTCGAAAATGGGCAGCCATGGCACACATTTGCCCGGCCATGGCTCAAATTTCTCGGCAATGGGCAGCCTTGGGACACATTTGCCCGGCCATGGCTCAAATTTTCTCGACAATGGGCAGCCATGGCACACATTTGCTCGGCCATGGCTCAAATTTCTCCACAATGGGCAGCCATGGCACACATTTGCCCGGCCATGGCTCAAATTTCTCGGCAATGGGCAGCCTTGGGACACATTTGCCCGGCCATGGCTCAAATTTTCTCGACAATGGGCAGCCTTGGCACACATTTGCTCGGCCATGGCTCAAATTTCTCGACAATGGACAGCCATGGCACACATTTGTCCGGCCATGGCTCAAATTTCTCGGCAATGGGCAGCCTTGGGACACATTTGCCCGGCCATGGCTCAAATTTTCTCGACAATGGCCAGCCTTGGCACACATTTGCTCGGCCATGGCTCAAATTTCTCGACAATGGACAGCCATGGCACACATTTGCCCGGCCATGGCTCAAATTTCTCGGCAATGGGCAGCCTTGGGACACATTTGCCCGGCCATGGCTCAAATTTTCTCGACAATGGGCAGCCATGGCACACATTTGCTCGGCCATGGCTCAAATTTCTCGACAATGGGCAGCCATGGCACACATTTGCCCGGCCATGGCTCAAATTTCTCGGCAATGGGCAGCCTTGGGACACATTTGCCCGGCCATGGCTCAAATTTTCTCGACAATGGGCAGCCTTGGCACACATTTGCTCGGCCATGGCTCAAATTTCTCGACAATGGACAGCCTTGGGACACATTTGTCCGGCCATGGCTCAAATTTTCTCGACAATGGCCAGCCTTGGCACACATTTGCTCGGCCATGGCTCAAAGTTCTCGACAATGGACAGCCATGGCACACATTTGCCCGGCCATGGCTCAAATTTCTCGGCAATGGGCAGCCTTGGGACACATTTGCCCGGCCATGGCTCAAATTTTCTCGACAATGGCCTGCCTTGGCACACATTTGCTCCGCCATGGCTCAAATTTCTCGACAATGGGAAGCCATGGCACACATTTGCCCGGCAATCGCTCAAATTTCTCGACAATGGGCAGCCATGGCACACATTTGCCCGGCCATGGCTCAAATTTCTCGGCAATGGGCAGCCTTGGGAAACATTTGCTCGGCCATGGCTCAAATTTTCTCGACAATGGGCAGCCATGGCACACATTTGCCCGGCCATGGCTCAAATTTCTCGGCAATGGGCAGCCTTGGGACACATTTGCCCGGCCATGGCTCAAATTTTCTCGACAATGGGCAGCCATGGCACACATTTGCTCGGCCATGGCTCAAATTTTCTCGACAATGGGCAGCCATGGCACACATTTGCTCGGCCATGGCTCAAATTTCTCGACAATGGGCAGCCATGGCACACATTTGCCCGGCCATGGCTCAAATTTCTCGGCAATGGGCAGCCTTGGGACACATTTGCCCGGCCATGGCTCAAATTTTCTCGACAATGGGCAGCCTTGGCACACATTTGCTCGGCCATGGCTCAAATTTCTCGACAATGGACAGCCATGGCACACATTTGTCCGGCCATGGCTCAAATTTCTCGGCAATGGGCAGCCTTGGGATACATTTGCTCGGCCATGGCTCAAAATTTCTCGGCAAAGGGCAGCCATTGCACACATTTGCCCGGCCATGGCTCAAATTTCTCGACAATGGGCAGCCATGGCACACATTTGCTCGGCCATGGCTCAAATTTCTCGACAATGGGCAGCCATGGCACACATTTGCCCGGCCATGGCTCAAATTTCTCGGCAATGGGCAGCCTTGGGACACATTTGCCCGGCCATGGCTCAAATTTTCTCGACAATGGGCAGCCATGGCACACATTTGCTCGGCCATGGCTCAAATTTTCTCGACAATGGGCAGCCATGGCACACATTTGCTCGGCCATGGCTCAAATTTCTCGACAATGGGCAGCCATGGCACACATTTGCCCGGCCATGGCTCAAATTTCTCGGCAATGGGCAGCCTTGGGACACATTTGCCCGGCCATGGCTCAAATTTTCTCGACAATGGGCAGCCTTGGCACACATTTGCTCGGCCATGGCTCAAATTTCTCGACAAT
>BRYF01000027.1:24543586-24553586 GCA_030159135.1 Actinidia polygama | reverse complement strand
CTCGGCACGCGTGCGGCAATGCCTTGCCATTACCGACCCACGCGTCCGTCATGCCAACCCATGCGCGCCCATGGCCATTGTCCAAGCTTTTCTCTTGCAAAAAATGCCCAACAACCCGGAAGGTAACCAATCCAAAGCATCGATGCGCATCGATGCTTGCCTACTGCCACAACCAACGTGGTCGGGACGCGTGCGGCAATGCCTTGCCATTACCGACCCACGCGTCCGTCATGCCAACCCATGCGCGCGACAATGCTTGCAAATTGCCAACCAACGCGCATGTATGCCCAGTTTCGACCCATGCGTGCGGCATTGCCACGCTGGGTAAGGGGAGGCCTGGGCATACACCCCCCCTTATATATGCAAAATGAGCTTTTTTCAAAGTGTCAGGAGGAAACATTACCCATGCTTGAGGAGTCATAATGGGGTTTTTTGAAAAACTATATATTATTTGTATAAAAAGTGAATTGGAACTTTAAGATAGTAAATAATAGCACAACATAAAAAAAATTTAGAATTTTTTGAGCACCGAAATAATTTATTTTAATTATTTACCAAGAAAATAGTTAAAAATTAGTAAAAAAATAGGGAAAAATAGTAAAAATTCTGAAAAAATATGGAAAATGTTTTGAATGAGTTTTATAACATATATAGTTCACATATAAGATGAAACCCGTAATAAAAAAAAATGATATTTTTTAAAAAATTAGTTAAAAATGAGAACAATTGAGAAAAAATGTGAAAAAAATTGACAATGTTTAAACTAGTTTCTAATTTAAACTAGTTTACACATAGGGTTGAACCGCATAAAAATGAATACGTAGTTCGGTCATCAAAATATCGAATTGAATGGGGAAGTTCAAAGGGAGCAACGGGGCAAAGTTTTTTTTTTTTTTTAGATGGGGAGCATGGATGCGTGTTTTGAAAACGGAACATGGTAAGGAACATAGCATTCACATTGGCTTACGACTAGCCACGGGTGTGGCCTTTATATTTGTTGACCTTGAGATTGGCAATTGACAACAAACGGGGCTAGAATAACCTCATTTCGAAAAAAATGCTTGTTTTTACCAAGACCCCATTGGGCCTTGGTGTGGATGGCACCCATTTGCCCAGCAATGGGCAGCCATGGCACAAAATTGCCCAGCAACGGGGGAGCCATGGAATGTCGATGGCACACATTTTCCCATAAACTCGGCAGCCATTGCACACAATTGCCCAGCAATGGGGCAGCAGCCTTCGCACCCATTTGCCCAGCAATGGGAAGCCAATGAATGTCGATGGAACACATTTGCCCAGCAATTCGGCAGCCAAGGGACACATTTGCCCAGCAACGGGACAGCCATGGCATGTCCGTGGGGCATATTTTCTCGGCAATGGGGCATGTTTGCTCGGCCATGGCACACATTTTCTAGGCAATGGGCAGCCATGGCACTCATTTTCTAGGCAATGGCTCAAATTTCTCGGCAATGGGCAGCCTTGGGACACATTTGCTCGGCCATGGCTCAAATTTTCTCGGCAATGAGCAGCCTTGGGACACATTTGCCCGGCCATGGCTCAAATTTCTCGGCAACGGGCAGCCTTGGGACACATTTGCTCGGCCATGGCTCAAAATTTCTCGGCAAAGGGCAGCCATTGCACACATTTGCTCGGCCATGGCTCAAATTTCTCGACAATGGGCAGCCATGGCACACATTTGCCCGGCCATGGCTCAAATTTCTCGGCAATGGGCAGCCTTGGGACACATTTGCCCAGCCATGGCTCAAATTTTCTCGACAATGGGCAGCCTTGGCACACATTTGCTCGGCCATGGCTCAAATTTCTCGACAATGGACAGCCATGGCACACATTTGTCCGGCCATGGCTCAAATTTCTCGGCAATGGGCAGCCTTGGGATACATTTGCTCGGCCATGGCTCAAAATTTCTCGGCAAAGGGCAGCCATTGCACACATTTGCCCGGCCATGGCTCAAATTTCTCGACAATGGGCAGCCATGGCACACATTTGCTCGGCCATGGCTCAAATTTCTCGACAATGGGCAGCCATGGCACACATTTGCCCGGCCATGGCTCTAATTTCTCGGCAATGGGCAGCCTTGGGACACATTTGCCCGGCCATGGCTCAAATTTTCTCGACAATGGGCAGCCATGGCACACATTTGCTCGGCCATGGCTCAAATTTTCTCGACAATGGGCAGCCATGGCACACATTTGCTCGGCCATGGCTCAAATTTCTCGACAATGGGCAGCCATGGCACACATTTGCCCGGCCATGGCTCAAATTTCTCGGCAATGGGCAGCCTTGGGACACATTTGCCCGGCCATGGCTCAAATTTTCTCGACAATGGGCAGCCTTGGCACACATTTGCTCGGCCATGGCTCAAATTTCTCGACAATGGACAGCCATGGCACACATTTGTCCGGCCATGGCTCAAATTTCTCGGCAATGGGCAGCCTTGGGATACATTTGCTCGGCCATGGCTCAAAATTTCTCGGCAAAGGGCAGCCATTGAACACATTTGCCCGGCCATGGCTCAAATTTCTCGACAATGGACAGCCATGGCACACATTTGCTCGGCCATGGCTCAAATTTCTCGACAATGGGCAGCCATGGCACACATTTGCCCGGCCATGGCTCAAATTTCTCGGCAATGGGCAGCCTTGGGACACATTTGCCCGGCCATGGCTCAAATTTTCTCGACAATGGGCAGCCATGGCACACATTTGCTCGGCCATGGCTCAAATTTTCTCGACAATGGGCAGCCATGGCACACATTTGCTCGGCCATGGCTCAAATTTCTCGACAATGGGCAGCCATGGCACACATTTGCCCGGCCATGGCTCAAATTTCTCGGCAATGGGCAGCCTTGGGACACATTTGCCCGGCCATGGCTCAAATTTTCTCGACAATGGGCAGCCTTGGCACACATTTGCTCGGCCATGGCTCAAATTTCTCGACAATGGACAGCCATGGCACACATTTGTCCGGCCATGGCTCAAATTTCTCGGCAATGGGCAGCCTTGGGATACATTTGCTCGGCCATGGCTCAAAATTTCTCGGCAAAGGGCAGCCATTGCACACATTTGCCCGGCCATGGCTCAAATTTCTCGACAATGGGCAGCCATGGCACACATTTGCTCGGCCATGGCTCAAATTTCTCGACAATGGGCAGCCATGGCACACATTTGCCCGGCCATGGCTCAAATTTCTCGGCAATGGGCAGCCTTGGGACACATTTGCCCGGCCATGGCTCAAATTTTCTCGACAATGGGCAGACATGGCACACATTTGCTCGGCCATGGCTCAAATTTCTCGACAATGGGCAGCCATGGCACACATTTGCCCGGCCATGGCTCAATTTTTCTCGACAATGGGCAGCCTTGGCACACATTTGCTCGGCCATGGCTCAAATTTCTCGACAATGGGAAGCCTTGGGACACATTTGCCCGGCCATGGCTCAAATTTCTCGGCAATGGGCAGCCTTGGGACACATTTGCCCGGCCATGGCTCAAATTTTCTCGACAATGGGCAGCCTTGGCACACATTTGCTCGGCCATGGCTCAAATTTCTCGACAATGGGCAGCCATGGCACACATTTGCCCGGCCATGGCTCAAATTTCTCGGCAATGGGCAGCCTTGGGACACATTTGCTCGGCCATGGCTCAAATTTCTCGGCAATGGGCAGCCATGGCACACATTTGCTCGGCCATGGCTCAAATTTCTCGAAAATGGGCAGCCATGGCACACATTTGCCCGGCCATGGCTCAAATTTCTCGGCAATGGGCAGCCTTGGGACACATTTGCCCGGCCATGGCTCAAATTTTCTCGACAATGGGCAGCCATGGCACACATTTGCTCGGCCATGGCTCAAATTTCTCCACAATGGGCAGCCATGGCACACATTTGCCCGGCCATGGCTCAAATTTCTCGGCAATGGGCAGCCTTGGGACACATTTGCCCGGCCATGGCTCAAATTTTCTCGACAATGGGCAGCCTTGGCACACATTTGCTCGGCCATGGCTCAAATTTCTCGACAATGGACAGCCATGGCACACATTTGTCCGGCCATGGCTCAAATTTCTCGGCAATGGGCAGCCTTGGGACACATTTGCCCGGCCATGGCTCAAATTTTCTCGACAATGGCCAGCCTTGGCACACATTTGCTCGGCCATGGCTCAAATTTCTCGACAATGGACAGCCATGGCACACATTTGCCCGGCCATGGCTCAAATTTCTCGGCAATGGGCAGCCTTGGGACACATTTGCCCGGCCATGGCTCAAATTTTCTCGACAATGGGCAGCCATGGCACACATTTGCTCGGCCATGGCTCAAATTTCTCGACAATGGGCAGCCATGGCACACATTTGCCCGGCCATGGCTCAAATTTCTCGGCAATGGGCAGCCTTGGGACACATTTGCCCGGCCATGGCTCAAATTTTCTCGACAATGGGCAGCCTTGGCACACATTTGCTCGGCCATGGCTCAAATTTCTCGACAATGGACAGCCTTGGGACACATTTGTCCGGCCATGGCTCAAATTTTCTCGACAATGGCCAGCCTTGGCACACATTTGCTCGGCCATGGCTCAAATTTCTCGACAATGGACAGCCATGGCACACATTTGCCCGGCCATGGCTCAAATTTCTCGGCAATGGGCAGCCTTGGGACACATTTGCCCGGCCATGGCTCAAATTTTCTCGACAATGGCCTGCCTTGGCACACATTTGCTCCGCCATGGCTCAAATTTCTCGACAATGGGAAGCCATGGCACACATTTGCCCGGCAATCGCTCAAATTTCTCGACAATGGGCAGCCATGGCACACATTTGCCCGGCCATGGCTCAAATTTCTCGGCAATGGGCAGCCTTGGGACACATTTGCCCGGCCATGGCTCAAATTTTCTCGACAATGTCCAGCCTTGGGACACATTTGCCCGGCCATGGCTCAAATTTCTCGACAATGGGCAGCCATGGCACACATTTGCCTGGCCATGGCTCAAATTTCTTGGCAATGGGCAGCCTTGGGACACATTTGCTCGGCCATGGCTCAAAATTTCTCGGCAAAGGGCAGCCATTGCACACATTTGCTCGGCCATGGCTCAAATTTCTCGGCAATGGGCAGCCATGGCACACATTTGCTCGGCCATGGCTCAAATTTCTCGACAATGGGCAGCCATGGCACACATTTGCCCGGCCATGGCTCAAATTTCTCAGCAATGGGCAGCCATGGGACACATTTGCCCGGCCATGGCTCAAATTTTCTCGACAATGGGCAGCCATGGCACACATTTGCTCGGCCATGGCTCAAATTTCTCGACAATGGGCAGCCATGGCACACATTTGCCCGGCCATGGCTCAATTTTTCTCGACAATGGGCAGCCTTGGCACACATTTGCCCGGCCATGGCTCAAATTTTCTCGACAATGGGCAGCCTTGGCACACATTTGCTCGGCCATGGCTCAAATTTCTCGACAATGGGCAGCCATGGCACACATTTGCCCGGCCATGGCTCAAATTTCTCGGCAATGGGCAGCCTTGGGACACATTTGCTCGGCCATGGCTCAAAATTTCTCGGCAAAGGGCAGCCATTTCACACATTTGCCCGGCCATGGCTCAAATTTCTCGAAAATGGGCAGCCATGGCACACATTTGCTCGGCCATGGCTCAAATTTCTCGGCAATGGGCAGCCTTGGGACACATTTGCTCGGCCATGGCTCAAATTTTCTCGACAATGGGCAGCCATGGCACACATTTGCCCGGCCATGGCTCAAATTTCTCGGCAATGGGCAGCCTTGGGACACATTTGCCCGGCCATGGCTCAAATTTTCTCGACAATGGGCAGCCATGCCACACATTTGCTCGGCCATGGCTCAAATTTCTCGACAATGGGCAGCCATGGCACACATTTGCCCGGCCATGGCTCAATTTTTCTCGACAATGGGCAGCCTTGGCACACATTTGCTCGGCCATGGCTCAAATTTCTCGACAATGGGAAGCCTTGGGACACATTTGCCCGGCCATGGCTCAAATTTCTCGGCAATGGGCAGCCTTGGGACACATTTGCCCGGCCATGGCTCAAATTTTCTCGACAATGGGCAGCCTTGGCACACATTTGCTCGGCCATGGCTCAAATTTCTCGACAATGGGTAGCCATGGCACACATTTGCCCGGCCATGGCTCAAATTTCTCGGCAATGGGCAGCCTTGGGACACATTTGCTCGGCCATGGCTCAAAATTTCTCGGCAAAGGGCAGCCATTTCACACATTTGCCCGGCCATGGCTCAAATTTCTCGAAAATGGGCAGCCATGGCACACATTTGCTCGGCCATGGCTCAAATTTCTCGGCAATGGGCAGCCTTGGGACACATTTGCTCGGCCATGGCTCAAATTTTCTCGACAATGGGCAGCCATGGCACACATTTGCCCGGCCATGGCTCAAATTTCTCGGCAATGGGCAGCCTTGTGACACATTTGCCCGGCCATGGCTCAAATTTTCTCGACAATGGGCAGCCATGCCACACATTTGCTCAGCCATGGCTCAAATTTCTCGACAATGGGCAGCCATGGCACACATTTGCCCGGCCATCGCTCAATTTTTCTCGACAATGGGCAGCCTTGGCACACATTTGCTCGGCCATGGCTCAAATTTCTCGACAATGGGAAGCCTTGGGACACATTTGCCCGGCCATGGCTCAAATTTCTCGGCAATGGGCAGCCTTGGGACACATTTGCCCGGCCATGGCTCAAATTTTCTCGACAATGGGCAGCCTTGGCACACATTTGCTCGGCCATGGCTCAAATTTCTCGACAATGGGCAGCCATGGCACACATTTGCCCGGCCATGGCTCAAATTTCTCGGCAATGGGCAGCCTTGGGACACATTTGCTCGGCCATGGCTCAAAATTTCTCGGCAAAGGGCAGCCATTTCACACATTTGCCCGGCCATGGCTCAAATTTCTCGAAAATGGGCAGCCATGGCACACATTTGCTCGGCCATGGCTCAAATTTCTCGGCAATGGGCAGCCTTGGGACACATTTGCTCGGCCATGGCTCAAATTTTCTCGACAATGGGCAGCCATGGCACACATTTGCTCGGCCATGGCTCAAATTTCTCGACAATGTCCAGCCTTGGGACACATTTGCCCGGCCATGGCTCAAATTTCTCGGCAATGGGCAGCCTTGGGACACATTTGCCCGGCCATGGCTCAAATTTTCTCGACAATGGGCAGCCTTGGCACACATTTGCTCGGCCATGGCTCAAATTTCTCGACAATGGACAGCCATGGCACACATTTGCCCGGCCATGGCTCAAATTTCTCGGCAATGGGCAGCCTTGGGACACATTTGCTCGGCCATGGCTCAAATTTTCTCGACAATGGGCAGCCTTGGCACACATTTGCTCGGCCATGGCTCAAATTTCTCGACAATGGGCAGCCATGGCACACATTTGCCCGGCCATGGCTCAAATTTCTCGGCAATGCGCAGCCTTGGGACACATTTGCTCGGCCATGGCTCAAAATTTCTCGGCAAAGGGCAGCCATTGCACACATTTGCCCGGCCATGGCTCAATTTTCTCGACAATGGGCAGCCATGGCACACATTTGCTCGGCCATGGCTCAAATTTCTCGTCAATGGGCAGCCTTGGGACACATTTGCCCGGCCATGGCTCAAATTTTCTCGACAATGGGCAGCCATGGCACACATTTGCTCGGCCATGGCTCAAATTTCTCGGCAATGGGCAGCCTTGGGACACATTTACTCGGCCATGGCTCAAATTTTCTAGGCAACGACCGGCCATGGCACACATTTGCCCGGCAATGGCTCAAATTTTCTAGGCAACGACCGGCCATGGCACACATTTGCCCGGCAATGGCTCAAATTTCTCGACAATGGGCAGCCATGGCACACATTTGCTCGGCCGTGGCTCAAATTTCTCGGCAATGGGCAGCCTTGGAACACATTTGCTCGGCCAAGGCTCAAATTTTCTAGGCAACGACCGGCCATGGCACACATTTGCCCGGCAATGGCTCAAATTTCTCGGCACTGGGCAGCCATGGCACACATTTTCTAGGCAATGGCCAGCCATGGCGGTCATTTTCTTAAGAATGGCCTTGCACCACCATCCATAGAATCGACAATTGGGCAGCATTGGCACACATTTTCCCAGCAATTCAGCAGCCATGGCATGTTGATGGCACACATTTCCTCAGCAATGGGCATGTCGATGGCACACATTTACCCAGCAATGGGGCAGCCATGGGCATGTCGATGGCCCACATTTCCTCAGCAATGTGGCAGCCGTGGCACACATTTTCCCAGCGATGGGCAGCCATGACATGTGGATGGCACACATTTGCTCATTAATGGGGCAGCATTGGCAAAGTCGTTGGCACTTATTTACCAGCAATGGGCAGCCATGGCACCCATTTGCCTAGCAAAGCGATGGGCAGCCATGGCATGTCGATGGCACACATTTTATAAGCAATTCGGCCACCATGGCACCCATTTGCCCAGCAATGGGGCAGGCATCGCATGTCCATGGCACATATTTTCTCACCAATGGGGCAGCCTTGGCACCCATTTTCCCAGCAATGGGCAGCCATGGAATGTCGATGGCACCCATTTTCCCAGCAATGGGCAGACATGGAATGTCGATCCATGGAATGTCGATGGCACCCATTTTCCCAGCAATGGGCAGACATGGAATGTCGATGGCACACATTTTCCCAACAATGGGGCAGCCATGGCACACATTTGCCAAGCAATGGGGATGCATAGTCAATTCGTTGGCACACAAATTTCTCGGCAATGGGCAGCCATGGAAAGTCGATGGCACAATTTGCCTAGCAAAGCAATGGGCTGCCATGGGAAGTCGTTCGCACACAATTACCCAGCAATGGATCAAATTTCTCGGAAATGGGCAGCCTTGGGACACATTTGCTCGGCCATGGCACTCATTTTCTAGGCAACGACCGACCATGGCACACATTTGCCCGGCCATGGCTCAAATTTCTCGTCAATGGGCAGCCTTGGCACATATTTGCTCGGCCATGGCTCAAATTTCTCGGCAATGGGCAGCCTTGGCACACATTTGCTCGGCCATGGCACTCATTTTCTAGGCAACGACCGGCCATGGCACTCATTTTCTAGGCCACGACCGGCCATGGCACACATTTGCTCGGCCATGGTTCAAATTTCTCGGCAATGGGCAGCCTTGGCACACATTTGCTCGGCCATGGCTCAAATTTTCTAGGCAACGACCGGCCATGGCACACATTTGCTCGGCCATGGCTCAAATTTCTCGGCAATGGGCAGCCTTGGCACACATTTGCTCGGCCATGGCACTCATTTTCTAGGCAACGACCGGCCATGGCACACATTTGCTCGGCCATGGCACTCATTTTCTAGTCAACGACCGGTCATGGCACACATTTGCTCGGCCATGACTCAAATTTCTCGACAATGGGCAGCCATGGCACACATTTGCTCGGCCATGGCTCAAATTTCTCGGCAATGGGCAGCCTTGGCACACATTTGCTAGGCCATGGCACTCATTTTCTAGGCAACGACCGGCCATGGCACACATTTGCTCGGCCATGGCTCAAACTTCTCAGCAATGGGCAGCCTTGGTACACATTTGCTCGGCCATGGCACTCATTTTCTAGGCAACGACCGGCCATGGCACACATTTGCTTGGCCATGGCACTCATTTTCTAGGCAACGACCGACCATGGCACACATTTGCCCGGCCATGGCTCAAATTTCTCGTCAATGGGCAGCCTTGGCACATATTTGCTCGGCCATGGCTCAAATTTCTCGGCAATGGGCAGCCTTGGCACACATTTGCTCGGCCATGGCACTCATTTTCTAGGCAACGACCGGCCATGGCACTCATTTTCTAGGCCACGACCGGCCATGGCACACATTTGCTCGGCCATGGTTCAAATTTCTCGGCAATGGGCAGCCTTGGCACACATTTGCTCGGCCATGGCTCAAATTT
>BRYF01000027.1:24488586-24538586 GCA_030159135.1 Actinidia polygama | reverse complement strand
GGCCATGGCACTCATTTTCTAGGCAACGACCGGCCATGGCACACATTTGCTCGACCATGGCACTCATTTTCTAGGCAACGACCGGCCATGGCACACATTTGCTCGGCCATGGCTCAAATTTCTCGGCAATGGGCAGCCTTGGCACACATTTTCTCGGCCATGGCACTCATTTTCTAGGCAACGACCGGCCATGGCACACATTTGCTCGGCCTTGGCTCAAATTTCTCAGCAATGGGTAGCCTTGGCACATATTTGCTCGGCCATGGCACGCATTTTCTTGGCAATGGGCAGCCATGGCACTCATTTTCTTGGCAATGTGCAGCCATGGCCCACATTTGCTCGGCCATGGCTCAAATTTCTCGGCCATTGGCAGCCTTGGCACACATTTGCTCGGTAATGGCACTCATTTTCTAGGCAACGACCGGCCATGGCACACATTTGCTCGGCCATGTCTCAAATCTCTCGACAATGGGCAGCCATGGCACACATTTGCTCGGCCATGGCCCAAATTTCTCGGCAATGGGCAGCCTTGGGACACATTTGCTCGGCCATGGCACTCCTTTTCTAGGAAACGACCGGCCATGGCACACATTTGCCCGGCCATGGCTCAAATTTCTCGGCAATGGGGAGCCATGGCACACATTTGCTCGGCCATGGCTCAAATTTCTCGGCAATGGGCAGCCTTGGCACATATTTGCTCGGCCATGGCTCAAATTTTCTAGGCAACGACCGGCCATGGCACACATTTGCTCGGCCATGGCTCAAATTTCTCGACAATGGGCGGCCATGACACACATTTGCCCGGCCATGGCTTAAAATTCTCGGCAATGGGTAGCCTTGGGACACATTTGCTCGGCCATGGCACTCATTTTCTAGGCAACGACCGGCCATGGCACACATTTGCCCGGCCATGGCTCAAATTTCTCGGCAATGGGCAGCCATGGCACACATTTGCTCGGCCATGGCACTCATTTTCTAGGCAATGGCTCAAATTTCTCGGCAATGTGCAGCCATGGCACACATTTGCTCGGCCATGGCTCAAATTTCTCGGCAATGGGCAGCCTTGGCACACATTTGCTCGGCAATGGCACTCATTTTCTAGGCAACGACCGGCCATGGCACACATTTGCTCGGCCATGGCTCAAATTTCTCGACAATGGGCAGCCATGGCACACATTTGCTCGGCCATGGCCCAAATTTCTCGGCAATGGGCAGCCTTGGGACACATTTGCTCGGCCATGGCACTCATATTCTAGGCAACGACCGGCCATGGCACACATTTGCCCGGCCATGGCTCAAATTTCTCGGCAATGGGCAGCCATGGCACACATTTGCTCGGCCATGGCTCAAATTTCTCGGCAATGGGCAGCCTTGGCACACATTTGCTCGGCCATGGCTCAAATTTTCTAGGCAACGACTGGCCATGGCACACATTTGCTCGGCCATGGCTCAAATTTCTCGACAATGGGCGGCCATGACACACATTTGCCCGGCCATGGCTCAAATTTCTCGGCAATGGGCAGCCTTGGCACACATTTGCTCGGCAATGGCACTCATTTTCTAGGCAACGACCGGCCATGGCACACATTTGCTCGGCCATGGCTCAAATTTCTCGACAATGGGCAGCCATGGCACACATTTGCTCGGCCATGGCCCAAATTTCTCGGCAATGGGCAGCCTTGGGACACATTTGCTCGGCCATGGCACTCATATTCTAGGCAACGACCGGCCATGGCACACATTTGCCCGGCCATGGCTCAAATTTCTCGGCAATGGGCAGCCATGGCACACATTTGCTCGGCCATGGCTCAAATTTCTCGGCAATGGGCAGCCTTGGCACACATTTGCTCGGCCATGGCTCAAATTTTCTAGGCAACGACTGGCCATGGCACACATTTGCTCGGCCATGGCTCAAATTTCTCGACAATGGGCGGCCATGACACACATTTGCCCGGCCATGGCTCAAATTTCTCGGCAATGGGTAGCCTTGGGACACATTTGCTCGGCCATGGCACTCATTTTCTAGGCAACGACCGGCCATGGCACTCATTTTCTAGGCAACGACCGGCCATGGCACACATTTGCTCGGCCATGGCTCAAATTTCTCGGCAATGGGCAGCCTTCGCACAAATTTGCTCGGCCATGGCACTCATTTTCTAGGCAACGACCGGCCATGGCACACATTTGCTCGGCCATGGCTCAAATTTCTCGGCAATGGGCAGCATTGGAACACATTTGCTCGGCCATGGCACTCATTTTCTAGGCAACGACCGGCCATGGAACACATTTGCTCGGCCATGGCACTCATTTTCTAGGCAACGACCGGCCATGGCACACATTTGCTCGGCCATGACTCAAATTTCTCGGCAATGGGCAGCCTTGGCACACATTTGCTCGGCCATGGCACTCATTTTCTAGGCAACGACCGGCCATGGCACACATTTGCTTGGCCATGGCTCAAATTTCTCGTCATTGGGCAGCCTTGGAACACATTTGCTCGGCCATGGCACTCATTTTCTAGGCAACGACCGGCCATGGCACACATTTGCTCGACCATGGCACTCATTTTCTAGGCAACGACCGGCCATGGCACACATTTGCTCGGCCATGGCTCAAATTTCTCGGCAATGGGCAGCCTTGGCACACATTTTCTCGGCCATGGCACTCATTTTCTAGGCAACGACCGGCCATGGCACACATTTGCTCGGCCTTGGCTCAAATTTCTCAGCAATGGGTAGCCTTGGCACATATTTGCTCGGCCATGGCACGCATTTTCTTGGCAATGGGCAGCCATGGCACTCATTTTCTTGGCAATGTGCAGCCATGGCCCACATTTGCTCGGCCATGGCTCAAATTTCTCGGCCATTGGCAGCCTTGGCACACATTTGCTCGGTAATGGCACTCATTTTCTAGGCAACGACCGGCCATGGCACACATTTGCTCGGCCATGTCTCAAATCTCTCGACAATGGGCAGCCATGGCACACATTTGCTCGGCCATGGCCCAAATTTCTCGGCAATGGGCAGCCTTGGGACACATTTGCTCGGCCATGGCACTCCTTTTCTAGGAAACGACCGGCCATGGCACACATTTGCCCGGCCATGGCTCAAATTTCTCGGCAATGGGGAGCCATGGCACACATTTGCTCGGCCATGGCTCAAATTTCTCGGCAATGGGCAGCCTTGGCACATATTTGCTCGGCCATGGCTCAAATTTTCTAGGCAACGACCGGCCATGGCACACATTTGCTCGGCCATGGCTCAAATTTCTCGACAATGGGCGGCCATGACACACATTTGCCCGGCCATGGCTTAAAATTCTCGGCAATGGGTAGCCTTGGGACACATTTGCTCGGCCATGGCACTCATTTTCTAGGCAACGACCGGCCATGGCACACATTTGCCCGGCCATGGCTCAAATTTCTCGGCAATGGGCAGCCATGGCACACATTTGCTCGGCCATGGCACTCATTTTCTAGGCAATGGCTCAAATTTCTCGGCAATGTGCAGCCATGGCACACATTTGCTCGGCCATGGCTCAAATTTCTCGGCAATGGGCAGCCTTGGCACACATTTGCTCGGCAATGGCACTCATTTTCTAGGCAACGACCGGCCATGGCACACATTTGCTCGGCCATGGCTCAAATTTCTCGACAATGGGCAGCCATGGCACACATTTGCTCGGCCATGGCCCAAATTTCTCGGCAATGGGCAGCCTTGGGACACATTTGCTCGGCCATGGCACTCATATTCTAGGCAACGACCGGCCATGGCACACATTTGCCCGGCCATGGCTCAAATTTCTCGGCAATGGGCAGCCATGGCACACATTTGCTCGGCCATGGCTCAAATTTCTCGGCAATGGGCAGCCTTGGCACACATTTGCTCGGCCATGGCTCAAATTTTCTAGGCAACGACTGGCCATGGCACACATTTGCTCGGCCATGGCTCAAATTTCTCGACAATGGGCGGCCATGACACACATTTGCCCGGCCATGGCTCAAATTTCTCGGCAATGGGTAGCCTTGGGACACATTTGCTCGGCCATGGCACTCATTTTCTAGGCAACGACCGGCCATGGCACTCATTTTCTAGGCAACGACCGGCCATGGCACACATTTGCTCGGCCATGGCTCAAATTTCTCGGCAATGGGCAGCCTTCGCACAAATTTGCTCGGCCATGGCACTCATTTTCTAGGCAACGACCGGCCATGGCACACATTTGCTCGGCCATGGCTCAAATTTCTCGGCAATGGGCAGCATTGGAACACATTTGCTCGGCCATGGCACTCATTTTCTAGGCAACGACCGGCCATGGAACACATTTGCTCGGCCATGGCACTCATTTTCTAGGCAACGACCGGCCATGGCACACATTTGCTCGGCCATGACTCAAATTTCTCGGCAATGGGCAGCCTTGGCACACATTTGCTCGGCCATGGCACTCATTTTCTAGGCAACGACCGGCCATGGCACACATTTGCTTGGCCATGGCTCAAATTTCTCGTCATTGGGCAGCCTTGGAACACATTTGCTCGGCCATGGCACTCATTTTCTAGGCAACGACCGGCCATGGCACACATTTGCTCGACCATGGCACTCATTTTCTAGGCAACGACCGGCCATGGCACACATTTGCTCGGCCATGGCTCAAATTTCTCGGCAATGGGCAGCCTTGGCACACATTTTCTCGGCCATGGCACTCATTTTCTAGGCAACGACCGGCCATGGCACACATTTGCTCGGCCTTGGCTCAAATTTCTCAGCAATGGGTAGCCTTGGCACATATTTGCTCGGCCATGGCACGCATTTTCTTGGCAATGGGCAGCCATGGCACTCATTTTCTTGGCAATGTGCAGCCATGGCCCACATTTGCTCGGCCATGGCTCAAATTTCTCGGCCATTGGCAGCCTTGGCACACATTTGCTCGGTAATGGCACTCATTTTCTAGGCAACGACCGGCCATGGCACACATTTGCTCGGCCATGTCTCAAATCTCTCGACAATGGGCAGCCATGGCACACATTTGCTCGGCCATGGCCCAAATTTCTCGGCAATGGGCAGCCTTGGGACACATTTGCTCGGCCATGGCACTCCTTTTCTAGGAAACGACCGGCCATGGCACACATTTGCCCGGCCATGGCTCAAATTTCTCGGCAATGGGGAGCCATGGCACACATTTGCTCGGCCATGGCTCAAATTTCTCGGCAATGGGCAGCCTTGGCACATATTTGCTCGGCCATGGCTCAAATTTTCTAGGCAACGACCGGCCATGGCACACATTTGCTCGGCCATGGCTCAAATTTCTCGACAATGGGCGGCCATGACACACATTTGCCCGGCCATGGCTTAAAATTCTCGGCAATGGGTAGCCTTGGGACACATTTGCTCGGCCATGGCACTCATTTTCTAGGCAACGACCGGCCATGGCACACATTTGCCCGGCCATGGCTCAAATTTCTCGGCAATGGGCAGCCATGGCACACATTTGCTCGGCCATGGCACTCATTTTCTAGGCAATGGCTCAAATTTCTCGGCAATGTGCAGCCATGGCACACATTTGCTCGGCCATGGCTCAAATTTCTCGGCAATGGGCAGCCTTGGCACACATTTGCTCGGCAATGGCACTCATTTTCTAGGCAACGACCGGCCATGGCACACATTTGCTCGGCCATGGCTCAAATTTCTCGACAATGGGCAGACATGGCACACATTTGCTCGGCCATGGCCCAAATTTCTCGGCAATGGGCAGCCTTGGGACACATTTGCTCGGCCATGGCACTCATATTCTAGGCAACGACTGGCCATGGCACACATTTGCCCGGCCATGGCTCAAATTTCTCGGCAATGGGCAGCCATGGTACACATTTGCTCGGCCATGGCTCAAATTTCTCGGCAATGGGCAGCCTTGGCACATATTTGCTCGGCCATGGCTCAAATTTTCTAGGCAACGACCGGCCATGGCACACATTTGCTCGGCCATGGCTCAAATTTCTCGACAATGGGCGGCCATGACACACATTTGCCCGGCCATGGCTTAAAATTCTCGGCAATGGGTAGCCTTGGGACACATTTGCTCGGCCATGGCACTCATTTTCTAGGCAACGACCGGCCATGGCACACATTTGCCCGGCCATGGCTCAAATTTCTCGGCAATGGGCAGCCATGGCACACATTTGCTCGGCCATGGCTCAAATTTCTCGGCAATGGGCAGCCTTGGCACACATTTGCTCGGCCATGGCTCAAATTTTCTAGGCAACGACCGGCCATGGCACACATTTGCTTGGCCATGGCTCAAATTTCTCGTCATTGGGCAGCCTTGGAACACATTTGCTCGGCCATGGCACTCATTTTCTAGGCAACGACCGGCCATGGCACACATTTGCTCGACCATGGCACTCATTTTCTAGGCAACGACCGGCCATGGCACACATTTGCTCGGCCATGGCTCAAATTTCTCGGCAATGGGCAGCCTTGGCACACATTTTCTCGGCCATGGCACTCATTTTCTAGGCAACGACCGGCCATGGCACACATTTGCTCGGCCTTGGCTCAAATTTCTCAGCAATGGGTAGCCTTGGCACATATTTGCTCGGCCATGGCACGCATTTTCTTGGCAATGGGCAGCCATGGCACTCATTTTCTTGGCAATGTGCAGCCATGGCCCACATTTGCTCGGCCATGGCTCAAATTTCTCGGCCATTGGCAGCCTTGGCACACATTTGCTCGGTAATGGCACTCATTTTCTAGGCAACGACCGGCCATGGCACACATTTGCTCGGCCATGTCTCAAATCTCTCGACAATGGGCAGCCATGGCACACATTTGCTCGGCCATGGCCCAAATTTCTCGGCAATGGGCAGCCTTGGGACACATTTGCTCGGCCATGGCACTCCTTTTCTAGGAAACGACCGGCCATGGCACACATTTGCCCGGCCATGGCTCAAATTTCTCGGCAATGGGGAGCCATGGCACACATTTGCTCGGCCATGGCTCAAATTTCTCGGCAATGGGCAGCCTTGGCACATATTTGCTCGGCCATGGCTCAAATTTTCTAGGCAACGACCGGCCATGGCACACATTTGCTCGGCCATGGCTCAAATTTCTCGACAATGGGCGGCCATGACACACATTTGCCCGGCCATGGCTTAAAATTCTCGGCAATGGGTAGCCTTGGGACACATTTGCTCGGCCATGGCACTCATTTTCTAGGCAACGACCGGCCATGGCACACATTTGCCCGGCCATGGCTCAAATTTCTCGGCAATGGGCAGCCATGGCACACATTTGCTCGGCCATGGCACTCATTTTCTAGGCAATGGCTCAAATTTCTCGGCAATGTGCAGCCATGGCACACATTTGCTCGGCCATGGCTCAAATTTCTCGGCAATGGGCAGCCTTGGCACACATTTGCTCGGCAATGGCACTCATTTTCTAGGCAACGACCGGCCATGGCACACATTTGCTCGGCCATGGCTCAAATTTCTCGACAATGGGCAGCCATGGCACACATTTGCTCGGCCATGGCCCAAATTTCTCGGCAATGGGCAGCCTTGGGACACATTTGCTCGGCCATGGCACTCATATTCTAGGCAACGACCGGCCATGGCACACATTTGCCCGGCCATGGCTCAAATTTCTCGGCAATGGGCAGCCATGGCACACATTTGCTCGGCCATGGCTCAAATTTCTCGGCAATGGGCAGCCTTGGCACACATTTGCTCGGCCATGGCTCAAATTTTCTAGGCAACGACTGGCCATGGCACACATTTGCTCGGCCATGGCTCAAATTTCTCGACAATGGGCGGCCATGACACACATTTGCCCGGCCATGGCTCAAATTTCTCGGCAATGGGTAGCCTTGGGACACATTTGCTCGGCCATGGCACTCATTTTCTAGGCAACGACCGGCCATGGCACTCATTTTCTAGGCAACGACCGGCCATGGCACACATTTGCTCGGCCATGGCTCAAATTTCTCGGCAATGGGCAGCCTTCGCACAAATTTGCTCGGCCATGGCACTCATTTTCTAGGCAACGACCGGCCATGGCACACATTTGCTCGGCCATGGCTCAAATTTCTCGGCAATGGGCAGCATTGGAACACATTTGCTCGGCCATGGCACTCATTTTCTAGGCAACGACCGGCCATGGAACACATTTGCTCGGCCATGGCACTCATTTTCTAGGCAACGACCGGCCATGGCACACATTTGCTCGGCCATGACTCAAATTTCTCGGCAATGGGCAGCCTTGGCACACATTTGCTCGGCCATGGCACTCATTTTCTAGGCAACGACCGGCCATGGCACACATTTGCTTGGCCATGGCTCAAATTTCTCGTCATTGGGCAGCCTTGGAACACATTTGCTCGGCCATGGCACTCATTTTCTAGGCAACGACCGGCCATGGCACACATTTGCTCGACCATGGCACTCATTTTCTAGGCAACGACCGGCCATGGCACACATTTGCTCGGCCATGGCTCAAATTTCTCGGCAATGGGCAGCCTTGGCACACATTTTCTCGGCCATGGCACTCATTTTCTAGGCAACGACCGGCCATGGCACACATTTGCTCGGCCTTGGCTCAAATTTCTCAGCAATGGGTAGCCTTGGCACATATTTGCTCGGCCATGGCACGCATTTTCTTGGCAATGGGCAGCCATGGCACTCATTTTCTTGGCAATGTGCAGCCATGGCCCACATTTGCTCGGCCATGGCTCAAATTTCTCGGCCATTGGCAGCCTTGGCACACATTTGCTCGGTAATGGCACTCATTTTCTAGGCAACGACCGGCCATGGCACACATTTGCTCGGCCATGTCTCAAATCTCTCGACAATGGGCAGCCATGGCACACATTTGCTCGGCCATGGGCCCAAATTTCTCGGCAATGGGCAGCCTTGGGACACATTTGCTCGGCCATGGCACTCCTTTTCTAGGAAACGACCGGCCATGGCACACATTTGCCCGGCCATGGCTCAAATTTCTCGGCAATGGGGAGCCATGGCACACATTTGCTCGGCCATGGCTCAAATTTCTCGGCAATGGGCAGCCTTGGCACATATTTGCTCGGCCATGGCTCAAATTTTCTAGGCAACGACCGGCCATGGCACACATTTGCTCGGCCATGGCTCAAATTTCTCGACAATGGGCGGCCATGACACACATTTGCCCGGCCATGGCTTAAAATTCTCGGCAATGGGTAGCCTTGGGACACATTTGCTCGGCCATGGCACTCATTTTCTAGGCAACGACCGGCCATGGCACACATTTGCCCGGCCATGGCTCAAATTTCTCGGCAATGGGCAGCCATGGCACACATTTGCTCGGCCATGGCACTCATTTTCTAGGCAATGGCTCAAATTTCTCGGCAATGTGCAGCCATGGCACACATTTGCTCGGCCATGGCTCAAATTTCTCGGCAATGGGCAGCCTTGGCACACATTTGCTCGGCAATGGCACTCATTTTCTAGGCAACGACCGGCCATGGCACACATTTGCTCGGCCATGGCTCAAATTTCTCGACAATGGGCAGACATGGCACACATTTGCTCGGCCATGGCCCAAATTTCTCGGCAATGGGCAGCCTTGGGACACATTTGCTCGGCCATGGCACTCATATTCTAGGCAACGACTGGCCATGGCACACATTTGCCCGGCCATGGCTCAAATTTCTCGGCAATGGGCAGCCATGGTACACATTTGCTCGGCCATGGCTCAAATTTCTCGGCAATGGGCAGCCTTGGCACATATTTGCTCGGCCATGGCTCAAATTTTCTAGGCAACGACCGGCCATGGCACACATTTGCTCGGCCATGGCTCAAATTTCTCGACAATGGGCGGCCATGACACACATTTGCCCGGCCATGGCTTAAAATTCTCGGCAATGGGTAGCCTTGGGACACATTTGCTCGGCCATGGCACTCCTTTTCTAGGAAACGACCGGCCATGGCACACATTTGCCCGGCCATGGCTCAAATTTCTCGGCAATGGGCAGCCATGGCACACATTTGCTCGGCCATGGCACTCATTTTCTAGGCAATGGCTCAAATTTCTCGGCAATGTGCAGCCATGGAACATTTGCTCGACCATGGCCCAAATTTCTCGGCAATGGGAAGCCTTGGCACACATTTGCTCGGCAATGGCACTCATTTTCTAGGCAACGACCGGCCATGCCGCACATTTGCTCGGCCATGGCTCAAATTTCTCGACAATGGGCAGCCATGGCACACATTTGCTCGGCCATGGCCCAAATTTCTCGGCAATGGGCAGCCTTGAGACACATTTGCTAGGCCATGGCACTCATTTTCTAGGCAACGACCAGCCATGGCACACATTTGCCCGGCCATGGCTCAAATTTCTCGGCAATGGGCAGCCATGGCACACATTTGCTCGGCCATGGCACTCATTTTCTAGGCAATGGCTCAAATTTCTCGGCAATGTGCAGCCATGGTACACATTTGCTCGGCCATGGCTCAAATTTCTCGGCAATGGGCAGCCTTGGCACACATTTGCTCGGCAATGGCACTCATTTTCTAGGCAACGACCGGCCATGGCACACATTTGCTCGGCCATGGCTCAAATTTCTCGGCAATGGGCAGCCTTGGCACACATTTGCTCGGCAATGGCACTCATTTTCTAGGCAACGACCGGCCATGGCGCACATTTGCTCGGCGATGGCTCAAATTTCTCGACAATGGGCAGCCATGGCACACATTTGCTCGGCCATGGCCCAAATTTCTCGGCAATGGGCAGCCTTGGGACACATTTGCTCGGCCATGGCACTCATTTTCTAGGCAACGACCGGCCATGGCACACATTTGCTCGGCCATGGCTCAAACTTCTCAGCAATGGGCAGCCTTGGAACACATTTGCTCGGCCATGGCACTCATTTTCTAGGCAACGACCGGCCATGGCACACATTTGCTTGGCCATGGCACTCATTTTCTAGTCAACGACCGGTCATGGCACTCATTTTCTAGGCAACGACCGGCCATGGCACACATTTGCTCGGCCATGGCACTCATTTTCTAGGCAACGACCGGCCATGGCACACATTTGCTCGGCCATGGCTCAAATTTCTCGGCAATGGGCAGCCTTGGAATACATTTGCTCCGCCATGGCACTCACTTTCTAGGCAACGACCGGCCATGGCACACATTTGCTCGGCCATGGCACTCATTTTCTAGTCAACGACCGGTCATGGCACACATTTGCTCGGCCATGGCTCAAATTTCTCGACAATGGGCAGCCATGGCACACATTTGCTCGGCCATGACTCAAATTTCTCGGCAATGGGCAGCCTTGGCACACATTTGCTAGGCCATGGCACTCATTTTCTAGGCAACGACCGGCCATGGCACACATTTGCTCGGCCATGGCTCAAACTTCTCAGCAATGGGCAGCCTTGGAACACATTTGCTCGGCCATGGCACTCATTTTCTAGGCAACGACCGGCCATGGCACACATTTGCTTGGCCATGGCACTCATTTTCTAGGCAACGACCGGCCATGGCACACATTTGCTCGGCCATGGCTCAAATTTCTCGGCAATGGGCAGCCTTTGCACACATTTGCTCGGCGATGGCACTCATTTTCTAGGCAATGGGCAGCCATTGCACTCATTTTCTATGCAATGGCTCAAATTTCTCGGCAATGTGCAGCCATGGCCCACATTTGCTCGGCCATGGCTCAAATTTCTCGGCAATGGGCAGCCTTGGCACACATTTGCTCGGCCATGGCACTCATTTTCTAGGCAACGACCGGCCGTGGCACTCATTTTCTAGGCAACGACCGGCCATGGCACACATTTGCTCGGCCACGGCTCAAATTTCTCGGCAATGGGCAGCCTTGGCACACATTTGCTCGGCCATGACACTCATTTTCTAGGCAACGACCGGCCATGGCACACATTTGCTCGGCCATGGCTCAAATTTCTCGGCAATGGGCAGCCTTGGAACACATTTGCTCGGCCATGGCACTCATTTTCTAGGCAACGACCGGCCATGGCACACATTTGCTCGGCCATGGCACTCATTTTCTAGGCAACGACCGGCCATGGCACACATTTGCTCGGCCATGGCTCAAATTTCTCGGCAATGGGCAGCCTTGGCACACATTTGCTAGGCCATGGCACTTATTTTCTAGGCAACGACCGGCCATGGCACACATTTTCTCGGCCATGGCTCAAATTTCTCGTCAATGGGCAGCCTTGGAACACATTTGCTCGGCCATGGCACTCTTTTTCTAGGCAACGACCGGCCATGGCACACATTTGCTCGGCCATGGCACTCATTTTCTAGGCAACGACCGGCCATGGAACACATTTGCTCGGCCATGGCTCAAATTTCTCGGCAATGGGCAGCCTTGGAACACATTTGCTCGGCCATGGCACTCATTTTCTAGGCAACGACCGGCCATGGCACACATTTGCTCGGCCGTGGCTCAAATTTCTCGGCAATGGGCAGCCTTGGCACACATTTGCTCGGCGATGGCACTCATTTTCTAGGCAATGGGCAGCCATGGCACTCATTTTCTATGTAATGGCTCAAATTTCTCGGCAATGTGCAGCCATGGCCCACATTTGCTCGGCCATGGCTCAAATTTCTCGGCCATGGGCAGCCTTGGCACACATTTGCTCGGCAATGAAACTCATTTTCTTGGCAACGACCGGCCATGGCGCACATTTGCTCGGCCATGGCTCAAATTTCTCGACAATGGGCAGCCATGGCACACATTTGCTCGGCCATGGCTCAAATTTCTCGGCAATGGGCAGCCTTGGCACACATTTGCTAGGCCATGGCACTCATTTTCTAGGCAACGACCGGCCATGGCACACATTTGCTCGGCCATGGCTCAAACTTCTCCGCAATGGGCAGCCTTGGAACACATTTGCTCGGCCATGGCACTCATTTTCTAGGCAACGACCGGCCATGGCACACATTTGCTCGGCCATGGCTCAAATTTCTCGGGAATGGGCAGCCTTGGCACACATTTTCTCGGCCATGGCACTCATTTTCTAGGCAACGACCGGCCAAGGCTCACATTTGCTCGGCCATGGCTCAAATTTCTCGGCAATAGGCAACCTTGGCACACATTTGCACGGCCATGGCACTCATATTCTAGGCAACGACCGGCCATGGCACACATTTACCCGGCCATGGCTCAAATTTCTCGGCAATGGGCAGCCATGGCACACATTTGCTCGGCCATGGCCCAAATTTCTCGGCAATGGGCAGCCTTGAGACACATTTGCTAGGCCATGGCACTCATTTTCTAGGCAACGCGGCCATGGCACACATTTGCCCGGCCATGGCTCAAATTTCTCGGCAATGGGCAGCCATAGCACCCATTTGCTCGGCCATGGCACTCATTTTCTAGGAAATGGCTCAAATTTCTCGGCAATGTGCAGCCATGGTACACATTTGCTCGGCCATGGCTCAAATTTCTCGGCAATGGGCAGCCTTGGCACACATTTGCTCGGAATTAGCACTCATTTTCTAGGCAACGACCGGCCATGGCGCACATTTGCTCGGCCATGGCTCAAATTTCTCGACAATGGGCAGCCATGGCACACATTTGCTCGGCCATGGCCCAAATTTCTCGGCAATGGGCAGCCTTGGGACACATTTGCTCGGCCATGGCACTCATTTTCTAGGCAACGACCGGCCATGGCACACATTTGCTCGGCCATGGCTCAAATTTCTCGGCAATGGGCAGCCTTGGAACACATTTGCTCGGCCATGGCACTCATTTTCTAGGCAACGACCGGCCATGGCACACATTTGCTCGGCCATGGCACTCATTTTCTAGGCAACGACCGGCCATGGCACACATTTGCTCGGCCATGGCTCAAATTTCTCGGCAATGGGCAGCCTTGGCACACATTTGCTAGGCCATGGCACTTATTTTCTAGGCAATGACCGGCCATGGCACACATTTTCTCGGCCATGGCTCAAATTTCTCGTCAATGGGCAGCCTTGGAACACATTTGCTCGGCCATGGCACTCTTTTTCTAGGCAACGACCGGCCATGGCACACATTTGCTCGGCCATGGCACTCATTTTCTAGGCAACGACCGGCCATGGAACACATTTGCTCGGCCATGGCTCAAATTTCTCGGCAATGGGCAGCCTTGGAACACATTTGCTCGGCCATGGCACTCATTTTCTAGGCAACGACCGGCCATGGCACACATATGCTCGGCCGTGGCTCAAATTTCTCGGCAATGGGCAGCCTTGGCACACATTTGCTCGGCGAAGGCACTCATTTTCTAGGCAATGGGCAGCCATGGCACTCATTTTCTATGTAATGGCTCAAATTTCTCGGCAATGTGCAGCCATGGCCCACATTTGCTCGGCCATGGCTCAAATTTCTCGGCCATGGGCAGCCTTGGCACACATTTGCTCGGCAATGAAACTCATTTTCTAGGCAACGACCGGCCATGGCGCACATTTGCTCGGCCATGGCTCAAATTTCTCGACAATGGGCAGCCATGGCACACATTTGCTCGGCCATGGCTCAAATTTCTCGGCAATGGGCAGCCTTGGCACACATTTGCTAGGCCATGGCACTCATTTTCTAGGCAACGACCGGCCATGGCACACATTTGCTCGGCCATGGCTCAAACTTCTCCGCAATGGGCAGCCTTGGAACACATTTGCTCGGCCATGGCACTCATTTTCTAGGCAACGACCGGCCATGGCACACATTTGCTCGGCCATGGCTCAAATTTCTCGGGAATGGGCAGCCTTGGCACACATTTTCTCGGCCATGGCACTCATTTTCTAGGCAACGACCGGCCAAGGCTCACATTTGTTCGGCCATGGCTCAAATTTCTCGGCAATAGGCAACCTTGGCACACATTTGCACGGCCATGGCACTCATTTTCTAGGCAACGACCGGCCATGGAACACATTTGCTCGGCCATGGCTCAAATTTCTCGGCAATGGGCAGCCTTGGAACACATTTGCTCGGCCATGGCACTCATTTTCTAGGCAACGACCGGCCATGGCAGACATTTACCCGGCCATGGCTCAAATTTCTCGACAATGGGCAGCCATGGCACACATTTGCTCGGCCATGGCCCAAATTTCTCGGCAATGGGCAGCCTTGAGACACATTTGCTAGGCCATGGCACTCATTTTCTAGGCAACGCGGCCATGGCACACATTTGCCCGGCCATGGCTCAAATTTCTCGGCAATGGGCAGCCTTGGCACACATTTGCTCGGAATTAGCACTCATTTTCTAGGCAACGACCGGCCATGGCGCACATTTGCTCGGCCATGGCTCAAATTTCTCGGGAATGGGCAGCCTTGGCACACATTTGCTCGGAATTAGCACTCATTTTCTAGGCAACGACCGGCCATGGCGCACATTTGCTCGGCCATGGCTCAAATTTCTCGACAATGGGCAGCCATGGCACACATTTGCTCGGCCATGGCCCAAATTTCTCGGCAATGGGCAGCCTTGGGACACATTTGCTCGGCCATGGCACTCATTTTCTAGGCAACGACCGGCCATGGCACACATTTGCTCGGCCATGGCACTCATTTTCTAGTCAACGACCGGTCATGGCACACATTTGCTCGGCCATGGCACTCATTTCTCGGCAATGGGCAGCCTTAGCACACATTTGCTCGGCCATGGCTCAAATTTCTCGGCAATGGGCAGCCTTGGCACACATTTGCTAGGCCATGGCACTCATTTTCTAGGCAACGACCGGCCATGGCACACATTTGCTCGGCCATGGCTCAAACTTCTCAGCAATGAGCAGCCTTGGAACACATTTGCTCGGCCATGGCACCCATTTTCTAGGCAACGACCGGCCATGGCACACATTTGCTCGGCCATGGCACTCATTTTCTAGGCAACGACCGGTCATGGCACACATTTGCTCGGCCATGGCTCAAATTTCTCGGCAATGGGCAGCCTTGGCACACATTTGCTCGGTCATGGCACTCATTTTCTAGGCAACGACCGGTCATGGCACACATTTGCTCGGCCATGGCTCAAATTTCTCGGCAATGGGCAGCCTTGGCACACATTTGCTCGGCCATGGCTCAAATTTCTCGGCAATGGGCAGCCTTGGCACACATTTTCTCGGCCATGGCACTCATTTTCTAGGCAACGACCGGCCAAGGCACACATTTTCTCGGCTATGGCTTAAATTTCTCGGCAATAGGCAACCTTGGCACACATTTGCACGGCCATGGCACTCATTTTCTAGGCAACGACTGGCCATGGAACACATTTGCTCGGCCATGGCTCAAATTTCTCGACAATGGGCAGCCTTGGAACACATTTGCTCGGCCATGGCACTCATTTTCTAGGCAACGACCGGCCATGGCACACATTTGCCCGTCCATGGCTCAAGTCGAGAATGGGCAGCCATGGTACACATTTGCTCGGCCATGGCCCAAATTTCTCGTCAATGGGAAGCCTTGAGACACATTTGCTCGGCCATGGCACTCATTTTCTATGCAACGACCGGCCATGGCACTCATTTTCTAGGCAATGGCTCAAATTTCTCGGCAATGTGCAGCCATGGTACACATTTGCTCGGCCATGGCTCAAATTTCTCGGCAATGGGCAGCCTTGGCACACATTTGCTCGGAATTGGCACTCATTTTCTAGGCAACGACCGCCCATGGCGCAAATTTGCTCGGCCATGGCTAAAATTTCTGGACAATGGGCAGCCATGGCACACATTTGCTCGGCCATGGCCCAAATTTCTCGGCAATGGGCAGCCTTGGGACACATTTGCTCGGCCATGGCACTCATTTTCTAGGCAACGACCGGCTATGGCACACATTTGCTCGGCCATGGCACTCATTTTCTAGTCAACGACCGGTCATGGCACACATTTGCTCGGCCATGGCTCAAATTTCTCGGCAATGGGCAGCCTTGGCACACATTTGCTCGGCCATGGCTCAAATTTCTCGGCAATGGGCAGCCTTGGCACACATTTGCTAGGCCATGGCACTCATTTTCTAGGCAACGACCGGCCATGGCACACATTTGCTCGGCCATGGCTCAAACTTCTCAGCAACGGGCAGCCTTGGAACACATTTGCTCGGCCATGGCACTCATTTTCTAGGCAACGACTGGCCATGGGACACATTTGCTCGGCCATGGCACTCATTTTCTAGGCAACGACCGGCCATGGCACACATTTGCTCGGCCATGGCTCAAATTTCTCGGCAATGGGAAGCCTTGGAACACATTTGCTCGGCCATGGCACTCATTTTCAAAGCAACGACCGGCCATGGCACACATTTGCTCGGCCATGGCACTCATTTTCTAGGCAACGACCGGCCATGGCACACATTTGCTCGGCCATGGCTCAAATTTCTCGGCAATGGGCAGCCTTGGCACACATTTGCTCGGCCATGGCACTTATTTTCTAGGCAACGACCGGCCATGGCACACATTTTCTCGGCCATGGCACAAATTTCTCGTCAATGGGCAGCCTTGGAACACATTTGCTCGGCCATGGCACTCATTTTCTAGGCAACGACCGGCCATGGCACACATTTGCTTGGCCATGGCTCAAATTTCTCGGCAATGGGCAGCCTTGGAACACATTTGCTCGGCCATGGCACTCATTTTCTAGGCAACGACCGGCCATGGCACACATTTGCTCGGCCATGGCACTCATTTTCTAGGCAACGACCGGCCATGGCACACATTTGCTCGGCCATGGCTCAAATTTCTCGGCAATGGGCAGCCTTGGCACACATTTTCTCGGCCATGGCTCAAACTTCTCGGCAATGGGCAGCCTTGGAACACATTTTCTCGGCCATGGCACTCATTTTCTAGGCAACGACCGGCCAAGGCACACATTTGCTTGGCCATGGCTCAAATTTCTCGGCAATAGGCAACCTTGGCACACATTTGCACGGCCATGGCACTCATTTTCTAGGCAACGACCGGCCATGGCACACATTTGCTCGGCCATGGCTCAAATTTCTCGGCAATGGGCAGCCTTGGAACACATTTGCTCGGCCATGGCACTCATTTTCTAGGCAACGGCCGGCCATGGCATACATTTGCTCGGCCATGGCACTCATTTTCTAGGCAACGACCGGCCATGGCACACATTTGCTCGGCCATGGCTCAAATTTCTCGGCAATGGGCAGCCTTGGCACACATTTGCTCGGCCATGGCACTCATTTTCTATGCAACGACCGGCCATGGCACTCATTTTCTAGGCAATGGCTCAAATTTCTCGGCAATGTGCAGCCATGGTACACATTTGCTCGGCCATGGCTCAAATTTCTCGGCAATGGGCAGCCTTGGCACACATTTGCTCGGAATTGGCACTCATTTTCTAGGCAACGACCGCCCATGGCGCAAATTTGCTCGGCCATGGCTAAAATTTCTGGACAATGGGCAGCCATGGCACACATTTGCTCGGCCATGGCCCAAATTTCTCGGCAATGGGCAGCCTTGGGACACATTTGCTCGGCCATGGCACTCATTTTCTAGGCAACGACCGGCTATGGCACACATTTGCTCGGCCATGGCACTCATTTTCTAGTCAACGACCGGTCATGGCACACATTTGCTCGGCCATGGCTCAAATTTCTCGGCAATGGGCAGCCTTGGCACACATTTGCTCGGCCATGGCTCAAATTTCTCGGCAATGGGCAGCCTTGGCACACATTTGCTAGGCCATGGCACTCATTTTCTAGGCAACGACCGGCCATGGCACACATTTGCTCGGCCATGGCTCAAACTTCTCAGCAACGGGCAGCCTTGGAACACATTTGCTCGGCCATGGCACTCATTTTCTAGGCAACGACTGGCCATGGGACACATTTGCTCGGCCATGGCACTCATTTTCTAGGCAACGACCGGCCATGGCACACATTTGCTCGGCCATGGCTCAAATTTCTCGGCAATGGGAAGCCTTGGAACACATTTGCTCGGCCATGGCACTCATTTTCAAAGCAACGACCGGCCATGGCACACATTTGCTCGGCCATGGCACTCATTTTCTAGGCAACGACCGGCCATGGCACACATTTGCTCGGCCATGGCTCAAATTTCTCGGCAATGGGCAGCCTTGGCACACATTTGCTCGGCCATGGCACTTATTTTCTAGGCAACGACCGGCCATGGCACACATTTTCTCGGCCATGGCACAAATTTCTCGTCAATGGGCAGCCTTGGAACACATTTGCTCGGCCATGGCACTCATTTTCTAGGCAACGACCGGCCATGGCACACATTTGCTTGGCCATGGCTCAAATTTCTCGGCAATGGGCAGCCTTGGAACACATTTGCTCGGCCATGGCACTCATTTTCTAGGCAACGACCGGCCATGGCACACATTTGCTCGGCCATGGCACTCATTTTCTAGGCAACGACCGGCCATGGCACACATTTGCTCGGCCATGGCTCAAATTTCTCGGCAATGGGCAGCCTTGGCACACATTTTCTCGGCCATGGCTCAAACTTCTCGGCAATGGGCAGCCTTGGAACACATTTTCTCGGCCATGGCACTCATTTTCTAGGCAACGACCGGCCAAGGCACACATTTGCTTGGCCATGGCTCAAATTTCTCGGCAATAGGCAACCTTGGCACACATTTGCACGGCCATGGCACTCATTTTCTAGGCAACGACCGGCCATGGCACACATTTGCTCGGCCATGGCTCAAATTTCTCGGCAATGGGCAGCCTTGGAACACATTTGCTCGGCCATGGCACTCATTTTCTAGGCAACGGCCGGCCATGGCATACATTTGCTCGGCCATGGCACTCATTTTCTAGGCAACGACCGGCCATGGCACACATTTGCTCGGCCATGGCTCAAATTTCTCGGCAATGGGCAGCCTTGGCACACATTTGCTCGGCCATGGCACTTATTTTCTAGGCAACGACCGGCCATGGCACACATTTTCTCGGCCATGGCACAAATTTCTCGTCAATGGGCAGCCTTGTAACACATTTGCTCGGCCATGGCACTCATTTTCTAGGCAACGACCGGCCATGGCACACATTTGCTTGGCCATGGCTCAAATTTCTCGGCAATGGGCAGCCTTGGCACACATTTGCTAGGCCATGGCACTCATTTTCTAGGCAAAGACCGGCCATGGCACACATTTGCTCGGCCATGGCTCAAATTTCTCGGGAATGGGCAGCCTTGGAACACATTTGCTCGGCCATGGCACTCATTTTCTAGGCAACGACCGGCCAAGGCACACATTTGCTCGGCCATGGCTCAAATTTCTCGGCAATAGGCAACCTTGGCACACATTTGCACGGCCATGGATTTCATTTTCTAGGCAACGACCGGCCATGGCACACATTTGCTCGGCCATGGCTCAAATTTCTCGGCAATGGGCAGCCTTGGGACACATTTGCTCGGCCATGGCACTCATTTTCTAGGCAACGACCGGCTATGGCACACATTTGCTCGGCCATGGCACTCATTTTCTAGTCAACGACCGGTCATGGCACACATTTGCTCGGCCATGGCTCAAATTTCTCGGCAATGGGCAGCCTTGGCACACATTTGCTCGGCCATGGCTCAAATTTCTCGGCAATGGGCAGCCTTGGCACACATTTGCTAGGCCATGGCACTCATTTTCTAGGCAACGACCGGCCATGGCACACATTTGCTCGGCCATGGCTCAAACTTCTCAGCAACGGGCAGCCTTGGAACACATTTGCTCGGCCATGGCACTCATTTTCTAGGCAACGACTGGCCATGGGACACATTTGCTCGGCCATGGCACTCATTTTCTAGGCAACGACCGGCCATGGCACACATTTGCTCGGCCATGGCTCAAATTTCTCGGCAATGGGAAGCCTTGGAACACATTTGCTCGGCCATGGCACTCATTTTCAAAGCAACGACCGGCCATGGCACACATTTGCTCGGCCATGGCACTCATTTTCTAGGCAACGACCGGCCATGGCACACATTTGCTCGGCCATGGCTCAAATTTCTCGGCAATGGGCAGCCTTGGCACACATTTGCTCGGCCATGGCACTTATTTTCTAGGCAACGACCGGCCATGGCACACATTTTCTCGGCCATGGCACAAATTTCTCGTCAATGGGCAGCCTTGGAACACATTTGCTCGGCCATGGCACTCATTTTCTAGGCAACGACCGGCCATGGCACACATTTGCTTGGCCATGGCTCAAATTTCTCGGCAATGGGCAGCCTTGGAACACATTTGCTCGGCCATGGCACTCATTTTCTAGGCAACGACCGGCCATGGCACACATTTGCTCGGCCATGGCACTCATTTTCTAGGCAACGACCGGCCATGGCACACATTTGCTCGGCCATGGCTCAAATTTCTCGGCAATGGGCAGCCTTGGCACACATTTTCTCGGCCATGGCTCAAACTTCTCGGCAATGGGCAGCCTTGGAACACATTTTCTCGGCCATGGCACTCATTTTCTAGGCAACGACCGGCCAAGGCACACATTTGCTTGGCCATGGCTCAAATTTCTCGGCAATAGGCAACCTTGGCACACATTTGCACGGCCATGGCACTCATTTTCTAGGCAACGACCGGCCATGGCACACATTTGCTCGGCCATGGCTCAAATTTCTCGGCAATGGGCAGCCTTGGAACACATTTGCTCGGCCATGGCACTCATTTTCTAGGCAACGGCCGGCCATGGCATACATTTGCTCGGCCATGGCACTCATTTTCTAGGCAACGACCGGCCATGGCACACATTTGCTCGGCCATGGCTCAAATTTCTCGGCAATGGGCAGCCTTGGCACACATTTGCTCGGCCATGGCACTTATTTTCTAGGCAACGACCGGCCATGGCACACATTTTCTCGGCCATGGCACAAATTTCTCGTCAATGGGCAGCCTTGTAACACATTTGCTCGGCCATGGCACTCATTTTCTAGGCAACGACCGGCCATGGCACACATTTGCTTGGCCATGGCTCAAATTTCTCGGCAATGGGCAGCCTTGGCACACATTTGCTAGGCCATGGCACTCATTTTCTAGGCAAAGACCGGCCATGGCACACATTTGCTCGGCCATGGCTCAAATTTCTCGGGAATGGGCAGCCTTGGAACACATTTGCTCGGCCATGGCACTCATTTTCTAGGCAACGACCGGCCAAGGCACACATTTGCTCGGCCATGGCTCAAATTTCTCGGCAATAGGCAACCTTGGCACACATTTGCACGGCCATGGATTTCATTTTCTAGGCAACGACCGGCCATGGCACACATTTGCTCGGCCATGGCTCAAATTTCTCGGCAATGGGCAGCCTTGGGACACATTTGCTCGGCCATGGCACTCATTTTCTAGGCAACGACCGGCTATGGCACACATTTGCTCGGCCATGGCACTCATTTTCTAGTCAACGACCGGTCATGGCACACATTTGCTCGGCCATGGCTCAAATTTCTCGGCAATGGGCAGCCTTGGCACACATTTGCTCGGCCATGGCTCAAATTTCTCGGCAATGGGCAGCCTTGGCACACATTTGCTAGGCCATGGCACTCATTTTCTAGGCAACGACCGGCCATGGCACACATTTGCTCGGCCATGGCTCAAACTTCTCAGCAACGGGCAGCCTTGGAACACATTTGCTCGGCCATGGCACTCATTTTCTAGGCAACGACTGGCCATGGGACACATTTGCTCGGCCATGGCACTCATTTTCTAGGCAACGACCGGCCATGGCACACATTTGCTCGGCCATGGCTCAAATTTCTCGGCAATGGGAAGCCTTGGAACACATTTGCTCGGCCATGGCACTCATTTTCAAAGCAACGACCGGCCATGGCACACATTTGCTCGGCCATGGCACTCATTTTCTAAGCAACGACCGGCCATGGCACACATTTGCTCGGCCATGGCTCAAATTTCTCGGCAATGGGCAGCCTTGGCACACATTTGCTCGGCCATGGCACTTATTTTCTAGGCAACGACCGGCCATGGCACACATTTTCTCGGCCATGGCACAAATTTCTCGTCAATGGGCAGCCTTGGAACACATTTGCTCGGCCATGGCACTCATTTTCTAGGCAACGACCGGCCATGGCACACATTTGCTTGGCCATGGCTCAAATTTCTCGGCAATGGGCAGCCTTGGAACACATTTGCTCGGCCATGGCACTCATTTTCTAGGCAACGACCGGCCATGGCACACATTTGCTCGGCCATGGCACTCATTTTCTAGGCAACGACCGGCCATGGCACACATTTGCTCGGCCATGGCTCAAATTTCTCGGCAATGGGCAGCCTTGGCACACATTTTCTCGGCCATGGCTCAAACTTCTCGGCAATGGGCAGCCTTGGAACACATTTGCACGGCCATGGCACTCATTTTCTAGGCAACGACCGGCCATGGCACACATTTGCTCGGCCATGGCTCAAATTTCTCGGCAATGGGCAGCCTTGGAACACATTTGCTCGGCCATGGCACTCATTTTCTAGGCAACGGCCGGCCATGGCATACATTTGCTCGGCCATGGCACTCATTTTCTAGGCAACGACCGGCCATGGCACACATTTGCTCGGCCATGGCTCAAATTTCTCGGCAATGGGCAGCCTTGGCACACATTTGCTCGGCCATGGCACTTATTTTCTAGGCAACGACCGGCCATGGCACACATTTTCTCGGCCATGGCACAAATTTCTCGTCAATGGGCAGCCTTGTAACACATTTGCTCGGCCATGGCACTCATTTTCTAGGCAACGACCGGCCATGGCACACATTTGCTTGGCCATGGCTCAAATTTCTCGGCAATGGGCAGCCTTGGCACACATTTGCTCGGCCATGTCTCAAATTTCTCGGCAATGGGCAGCCTTGGCACACATTTGCTAGGCCATGGCACTCATTTTCTAGGCAACGACCGGCCATGGCACACATTTGCTCGGCCATGGCTCAAACTTCTCAGCAACGGGCAGCCTTGGAACACATTTGCTCGGCCATGGCACTCATTTTCTAGGCAACGACCGGCCATGGCACACATTTGCTCGGCCATGGCACTCATTTTCTAGGCAACGACCGGCCATGGCACACATTTGCTCGGCCATGGCTCAAATTTCTCGGCAATGGGCAGCCTTGGCACACATTTGCTCGGCCATGGCACTCATTTTCTAGGCAACGGCCGGCCATGGCATACATTTGCTCGGCCATGGCACTCATTTTCTAGGCAACGACCGGCCATGGCACACATTTGCTCGGCCATGGCTCAAATTTCTCGGCAATGGGCAGCCTTGGCACACATTTGCTCGGCCATGGCACTTATTTTCTAGGCAACGACCGGCCATGGCACACATTTTCTCGGCCATGGCACAAATTTCTCGTCAATGGGCAGCCTTGGAACACATTTGCTCGGCCATGGCACTCATTTTCTAGGCAACGACCGGCCATGGCACACATTTGCTTGGCCATGGCACAAATTTCTCGGCAATGGGCAGCCTTGGCACACATTTGCTCGGCCATGGCACTTATTTTCTAGGCAACGACCGGCCATGGCACACATTTTCTCGGCCATGGCACAAATTTCTCGTCAATGGGCAGCCTTGTAACACATTTGCTCGGCCATGGCACTCATTTTCTAGGCAACGACCGGCCATGGCACACATTTGCTTGGCCATGGCTCAAATTTCTCGGCAATGGGCAGCCTTGGCACACATTTGCTCGGCCATGTCTCAAATTTCTCGGCAATGGGCAGCCTTGGCACACATTTGCTAGGCCATGGCACTCATTTTCTAGGCAAAGACCGGCCATGGCGCACATTTGCTCGGCCATGGCTCAAATTTCTCGACAATGGGCAGCCATGGCACACATTTGCTCGGCCATGGCTCAAATTTCTCGGCAATGGGCAGCCTTGGCACACATTTGCTAGGCCATGGCACTCATTTTCTAGGCAAAGACCGGCCATGGCACACATTTGCTCGGCCATGGCTCAAACTTCGCGGCAATGGGCAGCCTTGGAACACATTTGCTCGGCCATGGCACTCATTTTCTAGGCAACGACCGGCCATGGCACACATTTGCTCGGCCATGGCTCAAATTTCTCGGGAATGGGCAGCCTTGGAACACATTTGCTCGGCCATGGCACTCATTTTCTAGGCAACGACCGGCCAAGGCACACATTTGCTCGGCCATGGCTCAAATTTCTCGGCAATAGGCAACCTTGGCACACATTTGCACGGCCATGGATTTCATTTTCTAGGCAACGACCGGCCATGGCACACATTTGCTCGGCCATGGCTCAAATTTCTCGGCAATGGGCAGCCTTGGAACACATTTGCTCGGCCATGGCACTCATTTTCTAGGCAACGACCGGCCATGGCACACATTTGCTCGGCCATGGCACTCATTTTCTAGGCAACGACCGGCCATGGCACACATTTGCTCGGCCATGGCTCAAATTTCTCGGCAATGGGCAGCCTTGGCACACATTTTCTCGGCCATGGCTCAAACTTCTCGGCAATGGGCAGCCTTGGAACACATTTGCTCGGCCATGGCACTCATTTTCTAGGCAACGACCGGCCATGGCACACATTTGCTCGGCCATGGCTCAAATTTCTCGGCAATGGGCAGCCTTGGAACACATTTGCTCGGCCATGGCACTCATTTTCTAGGCAACGGCCAGCCATGGCATACATTTGCTCGGCCATGGCACTCATTTTCTAGGCAAAGACCGGCCATGGCACACATTTGCTCGGCCATGGCTCAAATTTCTCGGCAATGGGCAGCCTTGGCACACATTTGCTCGGCCATGGCACTTATTTTCTAGGCAACGACCGGCCATGGCACACATTTTCTCGGCCATGGCACAAATTTCTCGTCAATGGGCAGCCTTGGAACACATTTGCTCGGCCATGGCACTCATTTTCTAGGCAACGACCGGCCATGGCACACATTTTCTCGGCCATGGCACAAATTTCTCGTCAATGGGCAGCCTTGGAACACACTTGCTCGGCCATGGCACTCATTTTCTAGGCAACGACCGGCCATGGCACACATTTGCTTGGCCATGGCTCAAATTTCTCGGCAATGGGCAGCCTTGGCACACATTTGCTCGGCCATGTCTCAAATTTCTCGGCAATGGGCAGCCTTGGCACACATTTGCTAGGCCATGGCACTCATTTTCTAGGCAACGACCGGCCATGGCACACATTTGCTCGGCCATGGCTGAAACTTCTCAGCAACGGGCAGCCTTGGAACACATTTGCTCGGCCATGGCACTCATTTTCTAGGCAACGACCGGCCATGGCACACATTTGCTCGGCCATGGCACTCATTTTCTAGGCAACGACCGGCCATGGCACACATTTGCTCGGCCATGGCTCAAATTACTCGGCAATGGGCAGCCTTGGAACACATTTGCTCGGCCATGGCACTCATTTTCAAGGCAACGACCGGCCATGGCACACATTTGCTCGGCCATGGCACTCGTTTTCTAGGCAACGACCGGCCATGGCACACATTTGCTCGGCCATGGCTCAAATTTCTCGGCAATGGGCAGCCTTGGCACACATTTGCTCGGCCATGGCACTTATTTTCTAGGCAACGACCGGCCATGGCACACATTTTCTCGGCCATGGCACAAATTTCTCGTCAATGGGCAGCCTTGGAACACATTTGCTCGGCCATGGCACTCATTTTCTAGGCAACGACCGGCCATGGCACACATTTGCTTGGCCATGGCTCAAATTTCTCGGCAATGGGCAGCCTTGGAACACATTTGCTCGGCCATGGCACTCATTTTCTAGGCAACGACCGGCCATGGCACACATTTGCTCGGCCGTGGCTCAAATTTCTCGGCAATGGGCAGCCTTGGCACACATTTGCTCGGCCATGGCACTCATTTTCTAGGCAATGGGCAGCCACGGCACTCATTTTCTATGCAATGGCTCAAATTTCTCGGCAATGTGCAGCCATGGCCAACATTTGCTCGGCCATGGCTCAAATTTCTCGGCCATGGGCAGCCTTGGCACACATTTGTTCGGCTATGGCACTCATTTTCTAGGCAAAGACCGGCCATGGCGCACATTTGCTCGGCCATGGCTCAAATTTCTCGGCAATGGGCAGCCTTGGCACACATTTGCTCGGCCATGGCTCAAATTTCTCGGCAATGGGCAGCCTTGGCACACATTTGCTAGGCCATGGCACTCATTTTCTAGGTAAAGACCGGCCATGGCACACATTTGCTCGGCCATGGCTCAAACTTCGCGGCAATGGGCAGCCTTGGAACACATTTGCTCGGCCATGGCACTCATTTTCTAGGCAACGACCGGCCATGGCACACATTTGCTCGGCCATGGCTCAAATTTCTCGGGAATGGGCAGCCTTGGAACACATTTGCTCGGCCATGGCACTCATTTTCTAGGCAACGACCGGCCAAGGCACACATTTGCTCGGCCATGGCTCAAATTTCTCGGCAATAGGCAACCTTGGCACACATTTGCACGGCCATGGCACTCATTTTCTACGCAACGACCGGCCATGGCACACATTTGCTCGGCCATGGCTCAAATTTCTCGGCAATGGGCAGCCTTGGAACACATTTGCTCGGCCATGGCACTCATTTTCTAGGCAACGGCCGGCCATGGCATACATTTGCTCGGCCATGGCACTCATTTTCTAGGCAACGACCGGCCATGGCACACATTTGCTCGGCCATGGCTCAAATTTCTCGGCACTGGGCAGCCTTGGCACACATTTGCTCGGCCATGGCACTTATTTTCTAGGCAACGACCGGCCATGGCACACATTTTCTCGGCCATGGCACAAATTTCTTGTCAATGGGCAGCCTTGGAACACATTTGCTCGGCCATGGCACTCATTTTCTAGGCAACGACCGGCCATGGCACACATTTGCTTGGCCATGGCTCAAATTTCTCGGCAATGGGCAGCCTTGGCACACATTTGCTCGGCCATGTCTCAAATTTCTCGGCAATGGGCAGCCTTGGCACACATTTGCTAGGCCATGGCACTCATTTTCTAGGCAACGACCGGCCATGGCACACATTTGCTCGGCCATGGCTCAAACTTCTCAGCAACGGGCAGCCTTGGAACACATTTGCTCGGCCATGGCACTCATTTTCTAGGCAACGACCGGCCATGGCACACATTTGCTCGGCCATGGCACTCATTTTCTAGGCAACGACCGGCCATGGCACACATTTGCTCGGCCATGGCTCAAATTTCTCGGCAATGGGCCGCCTTGGAACACATTTGCTCGGCCATGGCACTCATTTTCAAGACAACGACCGGCCATGGCACACATTTGCTCGGCCATGGCACTCATTTTCTAGGCAACGACCGGCCATGGCACACATTTGCTCGGCCATGGCTCAAATTTCTCGGGAATGGGCAGCCTTGGCACACATTTGCTCGGCCATGGCACTTATTTTCTAGGCAACGACCGGCCATGGCACACATTTTCTCGGCCATGGCACAAATTTCTCGTCAATGGGCAGCCTTGGAACACATTTGCTCGGCCATGGCACTCATTTTCTAGGCAACGACCGGCCATGGCACACATTTGCTTGGCCATGGCTCAAATTTCTCGGCAATGGGCAGCCTTGGAACACATTTGCTCGGCCATGGCACTCATTTTCTAGGCAACGACCGGCCATGGCACACATTTGCTCGGCCGTGGCTCAAATTTCTCGGCAATGGGCAGCCTTGGAACACATTTGCTCGGCCATGGCACTCATTTTCTAGGCAATGGGCAGCCATGGCACTCATTTTCTATGCAATGGCTCAAATTTGTCGGCAATGTGCAGCCATGGCCAACATTTGCTCGGCCATGGCTCAAATTTCTCGGCCATGGGCAGCCTTGGCACACATTTGCTCGGCTATGGCACTCATTTTCTAGGCAAAGACCGGCCATGGCGCACATTTGCTCGGCCATGGCTCAAATTTCTCGACAATGGGCAGCCATGGCACACATTTGCTCGGCCATGGCTCAAATTTCTCGGCAATGGGCAGCCTTGGCACACATTTGCTAGGCCATGGCACTAATTTTCTAGGCAAAGACCGGCCATGGCACACATTTGCTCGGCCATGGCTCAAACTTCGCGGCAATGGGCAGCCTTGGAACACATTTGCTCGGCCATGGCACTCATTTTCTAGGCAACGACCGGCCATGGCACACATTTGCTCGGCCATGGCTCAAATTTCTCGGGAATGGGCAGCCTTGGAACACATTTGCTCGGCCATGGCACTCATTTTCTAGGCAACGACCGGCCAAGGCACACATTTGCTCGGCCATGGCTCAAATTTCTCGGCAATAGGCAACCTTGGCACACATTTGCACGGCCATGGATTTCATTTTCTAGGCAACGACCGGCCATGGCACACATTTGCTCGGCCATGGCTCAAATTTCTCGGCAATGGGCAGCCTTGGAACACATTTGCTCGGCCATGGCACTCATTTTCTAGGCAACGACCGGCCATGGCACACATTTGCTCGGCCTTGGCACTCATTTTCTAGGCAACGACCGGCCATGGCACACATTTGCTCGGCCATGGCTCAAATTTCTCGGCAATGGGCAGCCTTGGCACACATTTTCTCGGCCATGGCTCAAACTTCTCGGCAATGGGCAGCCTTGGAACACATTTGCTCGGCCATGGCACTCATTTTCTAGGCAACGACCGGCCATGGCACACATTTGCTCGGCCATGGCTCAAATTTCTCGGCAATGGGCAGCCTTGGAACACATTTGCTCGGCCATGGCACTCATTTTCTAGGCAACGGCCGGCCATGGCATACATTTGCTCGGCCATGGCACTCATTTTCTAGGCAAAGACCGGCCATGGCACACATTTGCTAGGCCATGGCTCAAATTTCTCGGCAATGGGCAGCCTTGGCACACATTTGCTCGGCCATGGCACTTATTTTCTAGGCAACGACCGGCCATGGCACACATTTTCTCGGCCATGGCACAAATTTCTTGTCAATGGGCAGCCTTGGAACACATTTGCTCGGCCATGGCACTCATTTTCTAGGCAACGACCGGCCATGGCACACATTTTCTCGGCCATGGCACAAATTTCTCGTCAATGGGCAGCCTTGGAACACACTTGCTCGGCCATGGCACTCATTTTCTAGGCAACGACCGGCCATGGCACACATTTGCTTGGCCATGGCTCAAATTTCTCGGCAATGGGCAGCCTTGGCACACATTTGGTCGGCCATGTCTCAAATTTCTCGGCAATGGGCAGCCTTGGCACACATTTGCTAGGCCATGGCACTCATTTTCTAGGCAACGACCGGCCATGGCACACATTTGCTTGGCCATGGCTGAAACTTCTCAGCAACGGGCAGCCTTGGAACACATTTGCTCGGCCATGGCACTCATTTTCTAGGCAACGACCGGCCATGGCACACATTTGCTCGGCCATGGCACTCATTTTCTAGGCAACGACCGGCCATGGCACACATTTGCTCGGCCATGGCTCAAATTTCTCGGCAATGGGCAGCCTTGGAACACATTTGCTCGGCCATGGCACTCATTTTCAAGGCAACGACCGGCCATGGCACACATTTGCTCGGCCATGGCACTCATTTTCTAGGCAACGACCGGCCATGGCACACATTTGCTCGGCCATGGCTCAAATTTCTCGGCAATGGGCAGCCTTGGCACACATTTGCTCGGCCATGGCACTTATTTTCTAGGCAACGACCGGCCATGGCACACATTTTCTCGGCCATGGCACAAATTTCTCGTCAATGGGCAGCCTTGGAACACATTTGCTCGGCCATGGCACTCATTTTCTAGGCAACGACCGGCCATGGCACACATTTGCTCGGCCATGGCTCAAATTTCTCGGCAATGGGCAGCCTTGGAACACATTTGCTCGGCCATGGCACTCATTTTCTAGGCAACGACCGGCCATGGCACACATTTGCTCGGCCGTGGCTCAAATTTCTCGGCAATGGGCAGCCTTGGCACACATTTGCTCGGCCATGGCACTCATTTTCTAGGCAATGGGCAGCCATGGCACTCATTTTCTATGCAATGGCTCAAATTTCTCGGCAATGTGCAGCCATGGCCAACATTTGCTCGGCCATGGCTCAAATTTCTCGGCCATGGGCAGCCTTGGCACACATTTGCTTGGCCATGGCTGAAACTTCTCAGCAACGGGCAGCCTTGGAACACATTTGCTCGGCCATGGCACTCATTTTCTAGGCAACGACCGGCCATGGCACACATTTGCTCGGCCATGGCACTCATTTTCTAGGCAACGACCGGCCATGGCACACATTTGCTCGGCCATGGCTCAAATTTCTCGGCAATGGGCAGCCTTGGAACACATTTGCTCGGCCATGGCACTCATTTTCAAGGCAACGACCGGCCATGGCACACATTTGCTCGGCCATGGCACTCATTTTCTAGGCAACGACCGGCCATGGCACACATTTTGCTCGGCCATGGCTCAAATTTCTCGGCAATGGGCAGCCTTGGCACACATTTGCTCGGCCATGGCACTTATTTTCTAGGCAACGACCGGCCATGGCACACATTTTCTCGGCCATGGCACAAATTTCTCGTCAATGGGCAGCCTTGGAACACATTTGCTCGGCCATGGCACTCATTTTCTAGGCAACGACCGGCCATGGCACACATTTGCTTGGCCATGGCTCAAATTTCTCGGCAATGGGCAGCCTTGGAACACATTTGCTCGGCCATGGCACTCATTTTCTAGGCAACGACCGGCCATGGCACACATTTGCTTGGCCATGGCTCAAATTTCTCGGCAATGGGCAGCCTTGGAACACATTTGCTCGGCCATGGCACTCATTTTCTAGGCAACGACCGGCCATGGCACACATTTGCTCGGCCGTGGCTCAAATTTCTCGGCAATGGGCAGCCTTGGCACACATTTGCTCGGCCATGGCACTCATTTTCTAGGCAATGGGCAGCCATGGCACTCATTTTCTATGCAATGGCTCAAATTTCTCGGCAATGTGCAGCCATGGCCAACATTTGCTCGGCCATGGCTCAAATTTCTCGGCCATGGGCAGCCTTGGCACACATTTGCTCGGCTATGGCACTCATTTTCTAGGCAAAGACCGGCCATGGCGCACATTTGCTCGGCCATGGCTCAAATTTCTCGACAATGGGCAGCCTTGGCACACATTTGCTCGGCCATGGCTCAAATTTCTCGGCAGTGGGCAGCCTTGGCACACATTTTCTAGGCCATGGCACTCATTTTCTAGGCAAAGACCGGCCATGGCACACATTTGCTCGGCCATGGCTCAAATTTCTCGGCCATGGGCAGCCTTGGCACACATTTGCTCGGCTATGGCACTCATTTTCTAGGCAAAGACCGGCCATGGCGCACATTTGCTCAGCCATGGCTCAAATTTCTCGACAATGGGCAGCCATGGCACACATTTGCTCGGCCATGACTCAAATTTCTCGGCAATAGGCAACCTTGGCACACATTTGCACGGCCATGGCACTCATTTTCTACGCAACGACCGGCCATGGCACACATTTGCTCGGCCATGGCTCAAATTTCTCGGCAATGGGCAGCCTTGGAACACATTTGCTCGGCCATGGCACTCATTTTCTAGGCAACGACCGGCCATGGCACACATTTGCTCGGCCATGGCACTCATTTTCTAGGCAACGACCGGCCATGGCACACATTTGCTCGGCCATGGCTCAAATTTCTCGGCAATGGGCAGCCTTGGCACACATTTTCTCGGCCATGGCTCAAACTTCTCGGCAATGGGCAGCCTTGGAACACATTTGCTCGGCCATGGCACTCATTTTCTAGGCAACGACCGGCCAAGGCACACATTTGCTCGGCCATGGCTCAAATTTCTCGGCAATAGGCAACCTTGGCACACATTTGCACGGCCATGGCACTCATTTTCTAGGCAACGACCGGCCATGGCACACATTTGCTCGGCCATGGCTCAAATTTCTCGGCAATGGGCAGCCTTGGAACACATTTGCTCGGCCATGGCACTCATTTTCTAGGCAACGGCCGGCCATGGCATACATTTGCTCGGCCATGGCACTCATTTTCTAGGCAAAGACCGGCCATGGCACACATTTGCTCGGCCATGGCTCAAATTTCTCGGCAATGGGCAGCCTTGGCACACATTTGCTCGGCCATGGCACTTATTTTCTAGGCAACGACCGGCCATGGCACACATTTTCTCGGCCATGGCACAAATTTCTCGTCAATGGGCAGCCTTGGAACACATTTGCTCGGCCATGGCACTCATTTTCTAGGCAACGACCGGCCATGGCACACATTTGCTTGGCCATGGCTCAAATTTCTCGGCAATGGGCAGCCTTGGAACACATTTGCTCGGCCATGGCACTCATCTTCTAGGCAACGACCGGCCATGGCACACATTTGCTCGGCCGTGGCTCAAATTTCTCGGCAATGGGCAGCCTTGGCACACATTTGCTCGGCCATGGCACTCATTTTCTAGGCAATGGGCAGCCATGGCACTCATTTTCTATGCAATGGCTCAAATTTCTCGGCAATTTGCAGCCATGGCCCACATTTGCTCGGCCATGGCTCAAATTTCTCGGCAATGGGCAGCCTTGGCACACATTTTCTCGGCGATGGCACTTATTTTCTAGGCAACGACCGGCCATGGCACACATTTTCTCGGCCATGGCACAAATTTCTCGTCAATGGGCAGCCATGGCACACATTTCCTCGGCCATGGCTCAAATTTCTCGGCAATGGGCAGCCTTGGCACACATTTGCTAGGCCATGGCACTCATTTTCTAGGCAACGACCGGCCATGGAACACATTTGCTCGGCCATGGCTCAAATTTCTCGGCAATGGGCAGCCTTGGCACACATTTGCTCGGCCATGGCACTCATTTTCTAGGCAACGACCGGCCATGGCACACATTTGCTCGGCCGTGGCTCAAATTTCTCGGCAATGGGCAGCCTTGGCACACATTTGCTCGGCCATGGCACTCATTTTCCAGGCAATGGGCAGCCATGGTACTCATTTTCTATGCAATGGCTCAAATTTCTCGGCAATGTGCAGCCATGGCCCACATTTGCTCGGCCATGGCTCAAATTTCTCGGCCATGGGCAGCCTTGGCACACATTTGCTCGGCAATGGCACTCATTTTCTAGGCAACGACCGGCCATGGCGCACATTTGCTCGGCCATGGCTCAAATTTCTCAACAATGGGCAGCCATGGCACATATTTGCTCGGCCATGGCTCAAATTTCTCGGCAATGGGCAGCCTTGGCACACATTTGCTAGGCCATGGCACTCATTTTCTAGGCAACGACCGGCCATGGCACACATTTGCTCGGCCATGGCTCAAATTTCTCGGCAATGGGCAGCCTTGGAACACATTTGCTCGGCCATGGCACTCATTTTCTAGGCAACGACCGGCAATGGCACACATTTTCTCGGCCATGGCACTCATTTTCTAGGCAACGACCGGCCATGGCACACATTTGCTCGGCCATGGCTCAAATTTCTCGGCAATGGGCAGCCTTGGAACACATTTGCTCGGCCATGGCACTCATTTTCAAGGCAACGACCGGCCATGGCACACATTTGCTCGGCCATGGCACTCATTTTCTAGGCAACGACCGGCCATGGCACACATTTGCTCGGCCATGGCTCAAATTTCTCGGCAATGGGCCGCCTTGGAACACATTTGCTCGGCCATGGCACTCATTTTCTAGGCAACGACCGGCCATGGCACACATTTTCTCGGCCATGGCTCAAATTTCTCGTCAATGGGCAGCCTTGGAACACATTTGCTCGGCCATGGCACTCATTTTCTAGGCATCGACCGGCCATGGCACACATTTGCTCGGGCATGGCTCAAATTTCTCGGCAATGGGCAGCCTTGGCACACATTTGCTCGGCCATGGCACTCATTTTCTAGGCAACGACCGGCCATGGCACACATTTGCTCGGCCGTGGCTCAAATTTCTCGGCAATGGGCAGCCTTGGCATACATTTGCTCGGCCATGGCACTCATTTTCTAGGCAATGGGCAGCCATGGCACTAAATTTCTATGCAATGGGTCAAATTGCTCGGCAATGTGCAGCCATGGCCCACATTTGCTCGGCCATGGCTCAAATTTCTCGGCTATGGGCAGCCTTGGCACATATTTGCTCGGCAATGGCACTTATTTTCTAGGCAACGACCGGCCATGGCACACATTTGCTCGGCCATGGCTCAAATTTCTCGGCAATGGGCAGCCTTGGAACACATTTGCTCGGCCATGGCACTCATTTTCTAGGCAACGACTGGCCATGGCACACATTTGCCCGGCCATGTCTCAAATTTCTCGGCAATGGGCAGCCTTGGAACACATTTGCTCGGCCATGGCTCAACTTTTCTAGGCAACGACCGGCCATGGCACACATTTGCTCGGCCATGGCTCAAATTTCTCGGCAATGGGCAGCCTTGGAACACATTTGCTCGGCCATGGCACTCATTTTCTAGGCAATGACCGGCCATGGCACACATTTGCTCGGCCATGGCACTCATTTTCTAGGCAACAACCGGCCATGGCACACATTTGCTCGGCCATGGCTCAAATTTCTCGGCAATGGGCAGCCTTGGAACACATTTGCTCGGCCATGGCACTTATTTTCTAGGCAACGACCGGCCATGGCACACATTTTCTCGGCCATGGCTCAAATTTCTCGTCAATGGGCAGCCTTGGAACACATTTGCTCGGCCATGGCACTCATTTTCTAGGCAACGACCGGCCATGGCACACATTTGCTCGGGCATGGCTCAAATTTCTCGGCAATGGGTAGCCTTGGAACACATTTGCTCGGCCATGGCACTCATTTTCTAGGCAACGACCGGCCATGGCACACATTTGCCCGGCCATGGCTCACATTTCTCGGCAATGGGCAGCCTTGGAACACATTTGCTCGGCCATGGCTCAAATTTTCTAGGCAACGACCGTCCATGGCACACATTTGCTCGGCCATGGCTCAAATTTCTCGGCAATGGGCAGCCTTGGAACACATTTGCTCGGCCATGGCACTCATTTTCTAGGCAACGACCGGCCATGGCACACATTTGCTCGGCCATGGCTCAAATTTCTCGGCAATGGGCAGCCTTGGAACACATTTGCTCGGCCATGGCTCAAATTTCTCGGCAATGGGCAGCCTTGGAACACATTTGCTCGGCCATGGCTCAAATTTCTCGGCAATGGGCAGCCTTGGGACACATTTGCTCGGCCATGGCACTCATTTTCTATGCAACGACCGGCCATGCCACAAATTTGTCCGGCCATGGCTCAAATTTCTGGGCAATGGGCAGCCATGGCACACATTTGCTCGGCCATGGCACTCATTTTCTAGGCAATGGGCAGCCATGGCACTCATTTCCTATGCAATGGCTCAAATTGCTCGGCAATGTGCAGCCATGGCACACATTTGCTCGGCCATGGCTCAAATTTCTCGGCCATGGGCAGCCTTGGCATACATTTGCTCGGCAATGGCACTCATTTTCTAGGCAACGACCGGCCATGCCGCACATTTGCTTGGCCATGGCTCAAATTTCTCGACAATGGGCAGCCATGGCACACATTTGCTCGGCCATGGCTCAAATTTCTCGTCAATGGGCAGCCTTGGAACACATTTGCTCGGCCATGGCACTCATTTTCTAGGCAACGACCGGCCATGGCACACATTTGCTCGGCCATGGCTCAAATATCTCGGCAATGGGCAGCCTTGGCACACATTTGCTCGGCCATGGCACTCATTTTCTAGGCAACGACCGGCCATGACAAACATTTGCTCGGCCGTGGCTCAAATTTCTCGTCAATGGGCAGCCTTGGCACATATTTGCTCGGCCATGGCTCAAATTTCTCGGCAATGGGCAGCCTTGGCACACATTTGCTAGGCCATGGCACTCATTTTCTAGGCAACGACCGGCCATGGCACACATTTGCTCGGCTATGGCTCAAACTTCTCGGCAATGGGCAGCCTTGGAACACATTTTCTCGGCCATGGCACTCATTTTCTAGGCAACGACCGGCAATGGCACACATTTGCTCGGCCATGGCTCAAATTTCTCGGCAATGGGCAGCCTTGGCACACATTTGCACGGCCATGGCACTCATTTTCTAGGCAACGACCGGCCATGGCACACATTTGCTCGGCCATGGCTCAAATTTCTCGGCAATGGGCTGCCTTGGAACACATTTGCTCGGCCATGGCACTCATTTTCAAGGCAACGACCGGCCATGGCACACATTTGCCCGGCCATGGCTCACATTTCTCGACAATGGGCAGCCATGGCACACATTTGCTTGGCCATGGCTCAAATTTCTCGACAATGGGCAGCCATGGCACACATTTGCTCGGCCATGGCTCAAATTTCTCGTCAATGGGCAGCCTTGGAACACATTTGCTCGGCCATGGCACTCATTTTCTAGGCAACGACCGGCCATGGCACACATTTGCTCGGCCATGGCTCAAATATCTCGGCAATGGGCAGCCTTGGCACACATTTGCTCGGCCATGGCACTCATTTTCTAGGCAACGACCGGCCATGACAAACATTTGCTCGGCCGTGGCTCAAATTTCTCGTCAATGGGCAGCCTTGGCACATATTTGCTCGGCCATGGCTCAAATTTCTCGGCAATGGGCAGCCTTGGCACACATTTGCTAGGCCATGGCACTCATTTTCTAGGCAACGACCGGCCATGGCACACATTTGCTCGGCTATGGCTCAAACTTCTCGGCAATGGGCAGCCTTGGAACACATTTGCTCGGCCATGGCACTCATTTTCTAGGCAACGACCGGCAATGGCACACATTTGCTCGGCCATGGCTCAAATTTCTCGGCAATGGGCAGCCTTGGCACACATTTGCACGGCCATGGCACTCATTTTCTAGGCAACGACCGGCCATGGCACACATTTGCTCGGCCATGGCTCAAATTTCTCGGCAATGGGCTGCCTTGGAACACATTTGCTCGGCCATGGCACTCCTTTTCTAGGCAACGACCGGCCATGGCACACATTTGCCCGGCCATGGCTCACATTTCTCGACAATGGGCAGCCATGGCACATATTTGCTCGGCCATGGCTCAAATTTCTCGGCAATGGGCAGCCTTGACACACATTTGCTAGGCCATGGCACTCATTTTCTAGGCAACGACCGGCCATGGCACACATTTGCTCGGCCATGGCTCAAACTTCTCGGCAATGGGCAGCCTTGGAACACATTTGATCGGCCATGGCACTCATTTTCTAGGCAACGACCGGCAATGGCACACATTTTCTAGGCAATGGCACTCATTTTCTAGGCAACGACCGGCCATGGCACACATTTGCTCGGCCATGGCTCAAATTTCTCGGCAATGGGCAGCCTTGGCACACATTTGCTCGGCCATGGCACTCAATTTCTAGGCAATGGGCAGCCATGGCACTCATTTTCTATGCAATGGCTATAATTGCTCGGCAATGTGCAGCCATGGCCCACATTTGCTCGGCCATGGCTCAAATTTCTCGGCCATGGGCAGCCTTGGCACACATTTGCTCGGCAATGGCACTCATTTTCTAGGCAACGACCGGCCATGGCGCACATTTGCTCGGCCTTGGCTCAAATTTCTCGACAATGGGCAGCCATGGCACATATTTGCTCGGCCATGGCTCAAATTTCTCGGCAATGGGCAGCCTTGGCACACATTTGCTCGGCCATGGCACTCATTTTCTAGGCAACGACCGGCCATGGCACACATTTGCTCGGCCATGGCTCAAACTTCTCGGCAATGGGCAGCCTTGGAACACATTTGCTCGGCCATGGCACTCATTTTCTAGGAACCGACCGGCAATGGCACACATTTTCTCGGCCATGGCACTCATTTTCTAGGCAACGACCGGCCATGGCACACATTTGCTCGGCCATGGCTCAAATTTCTCGGCAATGGGCAGCCTTGGAACACATTTGCTCGGCCATGGCACTCATTTTCTAGGCAACGACCGGCAATGGCACACATTTTCTCGGCCATGGCACTCATTTTCTAGGAAACGACCGGCCAAGGCACACATTTGCTCGGCCATGGCTCAAATTTCTCGGCAATAGGCAACCTTGGCACACATTTGCACGGCCATGGCACTAATTTTCTGGGCAACGACCGGCCATGGCACACATTTGCTCGGCCATGGCTCAAATTTCTCGGCAATTGGCAGCCTTGGAACACATTTGCTCGGCCATGGCACTCATTTTCTAGGCAACGACCGGCCATGGCACACATTTGCTCGGCCATGGCTCAAATTTCTCGGCAATGGGCAGCCTTGGAACACATTTGCTCGGCCATGGCTCAAATTTCTCGGCAATGGGCAGCCTTGGAACACATTTGCTCGGCCATGGCTCAAATTTCTCGGCAATGGGCAGCCTTGGGACACATTTGCTCGGCCATGGCACTCATTTTCTATGCAACGACCGGCCATGCCACAAATTTGTCCGGCCATGGCTCAAATTTCTGGGCAATGGGCAGCCATGGCACACATTTGCTCGGCCATGGCACTCATTTTCTGGGCAACGCCCGGCCATGGCACACATTTGCTCGGCCATGGCTCAAATTTCTCGGCAATGGGCAGCCTTGGAACACATTTGCTTGGCCATGGCACTCATTTTCTAGGCAACGACCGGCCATGGCACACATTTGCTCGGCCATGGCTCAAATTTTTCGGCAATGGGCAGCCTTGGCACACATTTGCACGGCCATGGCACTCATTTTCTAGGCAACGACCGGCCATGGCACACATTTGTTCGGCCATGGCTCAAATTTCTCGGCAATGGGCTGCCTTGGAACACATTTGCTCGGCCATGGCACTCATTTTCTAGGCAACGACCGGCCATGGCACACATTTGCCCGGCCATGGCTCACATTTCTCGACAATGGGCAGCCATGGCACATATTTGCTCGGCCATGGCTCAAATTTCTCGGCAATGGGCAGCCTTGGCACACATTTGCTAGGCCATGGCACTCATTTTCTAGGCAACGACCGGCCATGGCACACATTTGCTCGGCCATGGCTCAAACTTCTCGGCAATGGGCAGCCTTGGAACACATTTGCTCGGCCATGGCACTCATTTTCTAGGCAACGACCGGCAATGGCACACATTTTCTAGGCAATGGCACTCATTTTCTAGGCAACGACCGGCCATGGCACACATTTGCTCGGCCATGGCTCAAATTTCTCGGCAATGGGCAGCCTTGGCACACATTTGCTCGGCCATGGCACTCATTTTCTAGGCAATGGGCAGCCATGGTACTCATTTTCTATGCAATGGCTCAAATTTCTCGGCAATGTGCAGCCATGGCCCACATTTGCTCGGCCATGGCTCAAATTTCTCGGCCATGGGCAGCCTTGGCACACATTTGCTCGGCAATGGCACTCATTTTCTAGGCAACGACCGGCCATGGCGCACATTTGCTCGGCCATGGCTCAAATTTCTCGACAATGGGCAGCCATGGCACATATTTGCTCGGCCATGGCTCAAATTTCTCGGCAATGGGCAGCCTTGGCACACATTTGCTAGGCCATGGCACTCATTTTCTAGGCAACGACCGGCCATGGCACACATTTGCTCGGCCATGGCTCAAACTTCTCGGCAATGGGCAGCCTTGGAACACATTTGCTCGGCCATGGCACTCATTTTCTAGGCAACGACCGGCAATGGCACACATTTTCTCGGCCATGGCACTCATTTTCTAGGCAACGACCGGCAATGGCACACATTTTCTCGGTCATGGCACTCATTTTCTAGGCAACGACCGGCCATGGCACACATTTGCTCGGCCATGGCTCAAATTTCTCGGCAATGGGCAGCCTTGGCACACATTTGCACGGCCATGGCACTCATTTTCTAGGCAACGACCGGCCATGGCACACATTTGCTCGGCCATGGCTCAAATTTCTCGGCAATGGGCTGCCTTGGAACACATTTGCTCGGCCATGGCACTCATTTTCTAGGCAACGACCGGCCATGGCACACATTTGCCCGGCCATGGCTCACATTTCCCGGCAATGGGCAGCCTTATAACACATTTGCTCGGCCATGGCTCAAATTTTCTAGGCAACGACCGGCCATGGCACACATTTGCTCGGCCATGGCTCAAAATTTCTCGGCAATGGGCAGCCTTGGAATACATTTGCTCGGCCATGGCACTCATTTTCTAGGCAACGACCGGCCATGGCACACATTTGCTCGTCCATGGCACTCATTTTCTAGGCAACGACCGGCCATGGCACACATTTGCTCGGCCATGGCTCAAATTTCTCGTCAATGGGCAACCTTGGAACACATTTGCTCGGCCATGGCACTCATTTTCTAGGCAACGACCGGCCATGGCACACATTTGCTCGGCCATGGCTCAAATATCTCGGCAATGGGCAGCCTTCGCACACATTTGCTCGGCCATGGCACTCATTTTCTAGGCAACGACCGGCCATGACACACATTTGCTCGGCCGTGGCTCAAATTTCTCGTCAATGGGCAGCCTTGGCACATATTTGCTCGGCCATGGCTCAAATTTCTCGGCAATGGGCAGCCTTGGCACACATTTGCTAGGCCATGGCACTCATTTTCTAGGCAACGACCGGCCATGGCACACATTTGCTCGGCTATGGCTCAAACTTCTCGGCAATGGGCAGCCTTGGAACACATTTGCTCGCCATGGCACTCATTTTCTAGGCAACGACCGGCAATGGCACACATTTTCTCGGCCATGGCACTCATTTTCTAGGCAACGACCGGCCATGGCACACATTTGCTCGGCCATGGTTCAAATTTCTCGGCAATGGGCAGCCTTGGAACACATTTGCTCGGCCATGGCACTCATTTTCTAGGCAACGACCGGCAATGGCACACATTTTCTCGGTCATGGCACTCATTTTCTAGGCAACGACCGGCCATGGCACACATTTGCTCGGCCATGGCTCAAATTTCTCGGCAATGGGCAGCCTTGGCACACATTTGCACGGCCATGGCACTCATTTTCTAGGCAACGACCGGCCATGGCACACATTTGCTCGGCCATGGCTCAAATTTCTCGGCAATGGGCTGCCTTGGAACACATTTGCACGGCCATGGCACTCATTTTCTAGGCAACGACCGGCCATGGCACACATTTGCCCGGCCATGGCTCACATTTCTCGACAATGGGCAGCCATGGCACATATTTGCTCGGCCATGGCTCAAATTTCTCGGCAATGGGCAGCCTTGGCACACATTTGCTAGGCCATGGCACTCATTTTCTAGGCAACGACCGGCCATGGCACACATTTGCTCGGCCATGGCTCAAACTTCTCGGCAATGGGCAGCCTTGGAACACATTTGATCGGCCATGGCACTCATTTTCTAGGCAACGACCGGCAATGGCACACATTTTCTAGGCAATGGCACTCATTTTCTAGGCAACGACCGGCCATGGCACACATTTGCTCGGCCATGGCTCAAATTTCTCGGCAATGGGCAGCCTTGGAACACATTTGCTCGGCCATGGCACTCATTTTCTAGGCAATGGGCAGCCATGGCACTCATTTTCTATGCAATGGCTCAAATTGCTCGGCAATGTGCAGCCATGGCCCACATTTGCTCGGCCATGGCTCAAATTTCTCGGCCATGGGCAGCCTTGGCACACATTTGCTCGGCAATGGCACTCATTTTCTAGGCAACGACCGGCCATGGCGCACATTTGCTCGGCCATGGCTCAAATTTCTCGACAATGGGCAGCCATGGCACATATTTGCTCGGCCATGGCTCAAATTTCTCGGCAATGGGCAGCCTTGGCACACATTTGCTAGGCCATGGCACTCATTTTCTAGGCAACGACCGGCCATGGCACACATTTGCTCGGCCATGGCTCAAACTTCTCGGCAATGGGCAGCCTTGGAACACATTTGCTCGGCCATGGCACTCATTTTCTAGGCAACGACCGGCAGTGGCACACATTTTCTCGGCCATGGCACTCCTTTTCTAGGCAACGACCGGCCATGGCACACATTTGCTCGGCCATGGCTCAAATTTCTCGGCAATGGGCAGCCTTGGAACACATTTGCTCGGCCATGGCACTCATTTTCTAGGCAACGACCGGCAATAGCACACATTTTCTCGGTCATGGCACTCATTTTCTAGGCAACGACCGGCCATGGCACACATTTGCTCGGCCATGGCTCAAATTTCTCGGCAATGGGCAGCCTTGGCACACATTTGCACGGCCATGGCACTCATTTTCTAGGCAACGACCGGCCATGGCACACATTTGCTCGGCCATGGCTCAAATTTCTCGGCAATGGGCTGCCTTGGAACACATTTGCTCGGCCATGGCACTCATTTTCTAGGCAACGACCGGCCATGGCACACATTTGCCCGGCCATGGCTGACATTTCTCGGCAATGGGCAGCCTTGGAACACATTTGCTCGGCCATGGCTCAAATTTTCTAGGCAACGACCGGCCATGGCACACATTTGCTCGGCCATGGCTCAAAATTTCTCGGCAATGGGCAGCCTTGGAATACATTTGCTCGGCCATGGCACTCATTTTCTAGGCAACGACCGGCCATGGCACACATTTGCTCGTCCATGGCACTCATTTTCTAGGCAACGACCGGCCATGGCACACATTTGCTCGGCCATGGCTCAAATTTCTCGGCAATGGGCAGCCTTGGAACACATTTGCTCGGCCATGGACTTTATTTTCTAGGCAACGACCGGCCATGGCACACATTTGCCCGGCCATGGCTCAAATTTTCTAGGCAACGACCGGCCATGGCACATTTGCTCGGCCATGGCTCAAATTTCTCGGCAATGGGCAGCCTTGGAACACATTTGCTCGTCCATGGCACTCATTTTCTAGGCAACGACCGGCAATGGCACACATTTGCTCGGCCATGGCACTCATTTTCTAGGCAACGACCGGCCATGTCACACATTTGCTCGGCCATGGCTCAAATTTCTCGGCAATGGGCAGCCTTGACACACATTTGCTCGGCCATGGAACTCATTTTCTAGGCAACGACCGGCCATGGCACACATTTGCTCGGCCGTGGCTCAAATTTCTCGGCAATGGGCAGCCTTGGCACACATTCGCTCGGCCATGGCACTAATTTTCTAGGCAATGGGCAGCCATGGCACTCATTTTCTATGCAATGGCTCAAATTGCTCGGCAATGTGCAGCCATGGCCCACATTTGCTCGGCCATGGCTCAAATTTCTCGGCCATGGGCAGCCTTGGCACACATTTGCTCGGCAATGGCACTCATTTTCTAGGCAACGACCGGCCATGGCGCACATTTGCTCGGCCATGGCTCAAATTTCTCGACAATGGGCAGCCATGGCACATATTTGCTCGGCCATGGCTCAAATTTCTCGGCAATGGGCAGCCTTGGCACACATTTGCTAGGCCATGGCACTCATTTTCTAGGCAACGACCGGCCATGGCACACATTTGCTCGGCCATGGCTCAAACTTCTCGGCAATGGGCAGCCTTGGAACACATTTGCTCGGCCATGGCACTCATTTTCTAGGCAACAACCGGCAATGGCACACATTTTCTCGGCCATGGCACTCCTTTTCTAGGCAACGACCGGCCATGGCACACATTTGCTCGGCCATGGCTCAAATTTCTCGGCAATGGGCAGCCTTGGAACACATTTGCTCGGCCATGGCACTCATTTTCTAGGCAACGACCGGCAATAGCACACATTTTCTCGGTCATGGCACTCATTTTCTAGGCAACGACCGGCCATGGCACACATTTGCTCGGCCATGGCTCAAATTTCTCGGCAATGGGCAGCCTTGGCACACATTTGCACGGCCATGGCACTCATTTTCTAGGCAACGACCGGCCATGGCACACATTTGCTCGGCCATGGCTCAAATTTCTCGGCAATGGGCTGCCTTGGATCACATTTGCTCGGCCATGGCACTCATTTTCTAGGCAACGACCGGCCATGGCACACAGTTGCCCGGCCATGGCTCACATTTCTCGGCAATGGGCAGCCTTGGAACACATTTGCTCGGCCATGGCTCAAATTTTCTAGGCAACGACCGGCCATGGCACACATTTGCTCGGCCATGGCTCAAAATTTCTCGGCAATGGGCAGCCTTGGAATACATTTGCTCGGCCATGGCACTCATTTTCTAGGCAACGACCGGCCATGGCACACATTTGCTCGTCCATGGCACTCATTTTCTAGGCAACGACCGGCCATGGCACACATTTGCTCGGCCATGGCTCAAATTTCTCGGCAATGGGCAGCCTTGGAACACATTTGCTCGGCCATGGACTTTATTTTCTAGGCAACGACCGGCCATGGCACACATTTGCCCGGCCATGGCTCAAATTTTCTAGGCAACGACCGGCCATGGCACATTTGCTCGGCCATGGCTCAAATTTCTCGGCAATGGGCAGCCTTGGAACACATTTGCTCGTCCATGGCACTCATTTTCTAGGCAACGACCGGCAATGGCACACATTTGCTCGGCCATGGCACTCATTTTCTAGGCAACGACCGGCCATGTCACACATTTGCTCGGCCATGGCTCAAATTTCTCGGCAATGGGCAGCCTTGACACAATTTGCTCGGCCATGGAACTCATTTTCTAGGCAACGACCGGCCATGGCACACATTTGCTCGGCCGTGGCTCAAATTTCTCGGCAATGGGCAGCCTTGGCACACATTCGCTCGGCCATGGCACTCATTTTCTAGGCAATGGGCAGCCATGGCACTCATTTTCTATGCAATGGCTCAAATAGCTCGGCAATGTGCAGCCATGGCCCACATTTGCTCGGCCATGGCTCAAATTTCTCGGCCATGGGAAGCCTTGGCACACATTTGCTCGGCAATGGCTCTCATTTTCTAGGCAACGACAGGCCATGGCGCACATTTGCTCGGCCATGGCTCAAATTTCTCGACAATGGGCAGCCATGGCACATATTTGCTCGGCCATGGCTCAAATTTCTCGGCAATGGGCAGCCTTGGCACACATTTGCTAAGCCATGGCACTCATTTTCTAGGCAACGACCGGCCATGGCACACATTTGCTCGGCCATGGCTCAAACTTCTCGGCAATGGGCAGCCTTGGAACACATTTGCTCAGCCAGGGCACTCATTTTCTAGGAACCGACCGGCAATGGCACACATTTTCTCGGTCATGGCACTCATTTTCTAGGCAACGACCGGCCATGGCACACATTTGCTCGGCCATGGCTCAAATTTCTCGGCCATGGGCAGCCTTGGCACACATTTGCTCGGCAATGGCTCTCATTTTCTAGGCAACGACCGGCCATGGCGCACATTTGCTCGGCCATGGCTCAAATTTCTCGACAATGGGCAGCCATGGCACATATTTGCTCGGCCATGGCTCAAATTTCTCGGCAATGGGCAGCCTTGGCACACATTTGCTAAGCCATGGCACTCATTTTCTAGGCAACGACCGGCCATGGCACACATTTGCTCGGCCATGGCTCAAACTTCTCGGCAATGGGCAGCCTTGGAACACATTTGCTCGGCCAGGGCACTCATTTTCTAGGCAACGACCGGCCATGGCACACATTTGCTCGGCCATGGCTCAAGTTTCTCGTCAATGGGGAGCCTTGGAACACATTTGCTCGGCCATGGCTCAAATTTCTCGGCAATGGGCAGCCTTGGCACACATTTGCTCGGCAATGGCACTCATTTTCTAGGCAACGACCGGCAATGGCACACATTTTCTCGGCCATGGCACTCATTTTCTAGGCAACGACCGGCCATGGCGCACATTTGCTCGGCCATGGCTCTAATTTCTCGACAATGGGCAGCCATGGCACATATTTGCTCGGCCATGGCTCAAATTTCTCGGCAATGGGCAGCCTTGGCACACATTTGCTAAGCCATGGCACTCATTTTCTAGGCAACGACCGGCCATGGCACACATTTGCTCGGCCATGGCTCAAACTTCTCAGCAATGGGCAGCCTTGGAACACATTTGCTCGGCCAGGGCACTCATTTTCTAGGCAACGACCGGCAATGGCACACATTTTCTCGGCCATGGCACTCATTTTTTAGGCAACGACCAGCCATGGCACTCATTTGCTCGGCCATGGCTCAAATTTCTCGGCAATGGGCAGGCTTGGAACACATTTGCTCGGCCATGGCACTCATTTTCTAGGCAACGACCGGCCATGGCACACATTTGCTAAGCCATGGCACTCATTTTCTAGGCAACGACCGGCCATGGCACACATTTGCTCGGCCATGGCTCAAGTTTCTCGTCAATGGGGAGCCTTGGAACACATTTGCTCGGCCATGGCTCAAATTTCTCGGCAATGGGCAGCCTTGGAACACATTTGCTCGGCCATGGCTCAAATTTCTCGGCAATGGGCAGCCTTGGGACACATTTGCTCGGCCATGGCACTCATTTTCTAGGCAACGACCGGCAATAGCACTCATTTTCTAGGCAACGACCGGCCATGCCACAAATTTGTCCGGCCATGGCTCAAATTTCTGGGCAATGGGCAGCCATGGCACACATTTGTTCGGCCATGGCACTCATTTTCTAGGCAATGGGCAGCCATGGCACTCATTTCCTATGCAATGGCTCAAATTGCTCGGCAATGTGCAGCCATGACACACATTTGCTCGGCCATGGCTCAAATTTCTCGGCCATGGGCAGCCTTGGCACACATTTTCTCGGCAATGGCACTCATTTTCTAGGCAACGACCGGCCATGGCGCACATTTGCTCGGCCATGGCTCAAATTTCTCGACAATGGGCAGCCATGGCACACATTTGCTCGGCCATGGCTCAAATTTCTCGGCAATGGGCAGCCTTGGCACACATTTGCTCGGCCATGGCACTCATTTTCTAGGCAACGACCGGCCATGGCACACATTTGCTCGGCCATGGCTCAAATTTCTCGGCAATGGGCAGCCTTGGAACACATTTGCTCGGCCATGGCTCAAATTTTCTAGGCAACGACCGGCCATGGCACACATTTGCTCGGCCATGGCTCAAATTTCTCGGCAATGGGCAGCCTTGGCACACATTTCCTCGGCCATGGCACTCATTTTCTAGGCAACAACCGGCCATGGCACACATTTGCTCGGCCATGGCTCAAATTTCACGGAAATGGGCAGCCTTGGCAGACATTTGCTCGGCCATGGCACTCATTTTCTGGGCAACGACCGGCCATGGCACACATTTGCTCGGCCATGGCTCAAATTTCTCGGCAATGGGCAGCCTTGGAACACATTTGCTTGGCCATGGCACTCATTTTCTAGGCAACGACCGGCCATGGCACACATTTGCTCGGCCATGGCTCAAATTTTTCGGCAATGGGCAGCCTTGGAACACATTTGCTCGGCCATGGCACTCATTTTCTAGGCAACGACCGGCCATGGCACACATTTGCTTGACCATGGCACTCATTTTCTAGGAAACGACCGGCCATGGCACACATTTTCTCGGCCATGGCTCAAATTTCTCGGGAATGGGCAGCCTTGGCACACATTTGCTCGGCAATGACACTCATTTTCTAGGCAACGACCGGCCATGGCACACATTTGCTCGGCCATGGCTCAAATTTCTCGGCAATGGGCAACCTTGGCACACATTTGCTAGGCCATGGCACTTATTTTCTAGGAAACGACCGGCCATGGCACACATTTGCCCGGCCATGGCTCAAATTTCTCGGCAATGGGCAGCCTTGGAACACATTTGCTCGGCCATGGCACTCATTTTCTAGGCAACGACCGGCCATGGCACACATTTGCCCGGCCATGGCTCAAACTTCTCGGCAATGGGCAGCCTTGGAACACATTTGCTCGGCCATGGCTCAAATTTTCTAGGCAACGACCGGCCATGGCACACATTTGCTCGGCCATGGCTCAAATTTCTCGGCAATGGGCAGCCTTGGCACACATTTGCTCGGCCATGGCACTCATTTTCTAGGCAACAACCGGCCATGGCACACATTTGCTCGGCCATGGCTCAAATTTCTCGGCAATGGGCAGCCTTGGCACACATTTGCTCGGCCATGGCTCAAATTTCTCGGCAATGGGCAGCCATGGCACACATTTGCTCGGCCATGGCTCAAATTTCTCGGCAATGGGCAGCCTTGGCACACATTTGCTCGGCCATGGCACTCATTTTCTAGGCAACGACCGGCCATGGCACACATTTGCTCGGCCATGGCTCAAATTTCTCGGCAATGGGCAGCCTTGGAACACATTTGCTCGTCCATGGCACTCATTTTCTAGGCAACGACCGGCCATGGCACACATTTGCTCGGCCATGGCACTCATTTTCTAGGCAACGACCGGCCATGGCACACATTTGCTCGGCCATGGTTCAAATTTCTCGGCAATGGGCAGCCTTGGAACACATTTGCTCGGCCATGGCACTTATTTTCTAGGCAACGACCGGCCATGGCACACATTTTCTCGGCCATGGCTCAAATTTCTCGTCAATGGGCAGCCTTGGAACACATTTGCTCGGCCATGGCACTCATTTTCTAGGCAACGACCGGCCATGTCACACATTTGCTCGGCCATGGCTCAAATTTCTCGGCAATGGGCAGCCTTGACACAAATTTGCTCGGCCATGGAACTCATTTTCTAGGCAACGACCGGCCATGGCACACATTTGCTCGGCCGTGGCTCAAATTTCTCGGCAATGGGCAGCCTTGGCACACATTCGCTCGGCCATGGCACTCATTTTCTAGGCAATGGGCAGCCATGGCACTCATTTTCTATGCAATGGCTCAAATTGCTCGGCAATGTGCAGCCATGGCCCACATTTGCTCGGCCATGGCTCAAATTTCTCGGCCATGGGCAGCCTTGGCACACATTTGCTCGGCAATGGCTCTCATTTTCTAGGCAACGACCGGCCATGGCGCACATTTGCTCGGCCATGGCTCAAATTTCTCGGCAATGGGCAGCCTTGGCACACATTTGCTAAGCCATGGCACTCATTTTCTAGGCAACGACCGGCCATGGCACACATTTGCTCGGCCATGGCTCAAACTTCTCGGCAATGGGCAGCCT
>BRYF01000027.1:24456086-24486086 GCA_030159135.1 Actinidia polygama | reverse complement strand
TTTCTAGGCAATGACCGGCCATGGCACACATTTGCCCGGCCATGGCTCAAATTTCTCGGCAATGGGCAGCCTTGGAACACATTTGCTCGGCCATGGCTCAAACTTCTCAGCAATGGGCAGCCTTGGAACACATTTGCTCGGCCAGGGCACTCATTTTCTAGGCAACGACCGGCCATGGCACACATTTTCTCGGCCATGGCACTCATTTTCTAGGCAACGACCGGCCATGGCACACATTTGCTCGGCCATGGCTCAAATTTCTCGGCAATGGGCAGGCTTGGAACACATTTGCTCGGCCATGGCACTCATTTTCTAGGCAACGACCGGCCATGGCACACATTTGCTCGGCCATGGCTCAAATTTCTCGGCAATGGGCAGCCTTGGCACACATTTGCTCGGCCATGGCACTCATTTTCTAGGCAACAACCGGCCATGGCACACATTTGCTCGGCCATGGCTCAAATTTCACGGCAATGGGCAGCCTTGGCACACATTTGCTCGGCCATGGCACTCATTTTCTAGGCAACGACCGGCCATGGCACACATTTGCTCGGCCATGGCTCAAATTTCTCGGCAATGGGCAGCCTTGGAACACATTTGCTCGGCCATGGCACTCATTTTCTAGGCAACGACCGGCCATGGCACACATTTGCTCGGCCATGGCTCAAATTTTTCGGCAATGGGCAGCCTTGGAACACATTTGCTCGGCCATGGCACTCATTTTCTAGGCAACGACCGGCCATGGCACACATTTGCTTGACCATGGCACTCATTTTCTAGGAAACGACCGGCCATGGCACACATTTGCTCGGCCATGGCTCAAATTTCTCGGGGATGGGCAGCCTTGGCACACATTTGCTCGGCAATGACACTCATTTTCTAGGCAACGACCGGCCATGGCACACATTTGCTCGGCCATGGCTCAAATTTCTCGGCAATGGGCAACCTTGGCACACATTTGCTAGGCCATGGCACTTATTTTCTAGGAAACGACCGGCCATGGCACACATTTGCCCAGCCAGGGCTCAAATTTCTCGGCAATGGGCAGCCTTGGAACACATTTGCTCGGCCATGGCACTCATTTTCTAGGCAACGACCGGCCATGGCACACATTTGCCCGGCCATGGCTCAAATTTCTCGGCAATGGGCAGCCTTGGAACACATTTGCTCGGCCATGGCTCAAATTTTCTAGGCAACGACCGGCCATGGCACACATTTGCTCGGCCATGGCTCAAATTTCTCGGCAATGGGCAGCCTTGGCACACATTTGCTCGGCCATGGCACTCATTTTCTCGGCAATGGCAAGCCATGGCACACATTTGCTCGGTCATGGCTCAAATTTCTCGGCAATGGGCAGCCTTGGCACACATTAGCCCGGCCATGGCTCAAATTTCTCGGCAATGGGCAGCCATGGCACTCATTTTCTAGGCAATGGCTCAAATTTTCTCGGCAATGGGCAGCCATTGAACACATTTGCTCGTCCATGGCACTCATTTTCTCGGCAACGACCGGCCATGGCACACATTTGCTCGGCCATGGCACTCATTTTCTAGGCAACGACCGGCCATGGCACACATTTGCTCGGCCATGGCTCAAATTTCTCGGCAATGGGCAGCCTTGGAACACATTTGCTCGGCCATGGCACTCATTTTCTAGGCAATGACCGGCCATGGCACACATTTGCCCGGCCATGGCTCAAATTTCTCGGCAATGGGCAGCCTTGGAACACATTTGCTCGGCCATGGCTCAAACTTCTCAGCAATGGGCAGCCTTGGAACACATTTGCTCGGCCAGGGCACTCATTTTCTAGGCAACGACCGGCCATGGCACACATTTTCTCGGCCATGGCACTCATTTTCTAGGCAACGACCGGCCATGGCACACATTTGCTCGGCCATGGCTCAAATTTCTCGGCAATGGGCAGGCTTGGAACACATTTGCTCGGCCATGGCACTCATTTTCTAGGCAACGACCGGCCATGGCACACATTTGCTCGGCCATGGCTCAAATTTCTCGGCAATGGGCAGCCTTGGCACACATTTGCTCGGCCATGGCACTCATTTTCTAGGCAACAACCGGCCATGGCACACATTTGCTCGGCCATGGCTCAAATTTCACGGCAATGGGCAGCCTTGGCACACATTTGCTCGGCCATGGCACTCATTTTCTAGGCAACGACCGGCCATGGCACACATTTGCTCGGCCATGGCTCAAATTTCTCGGCAATGGGCAGCCTTGGAACACATTTGCTCGGCCATGGCACTCATTTTCTAGGCAACGACCGGCCATGGCACACATTTGCTCGGCCATGGCTCAAATTTTTCGGCAATGGGCAGCCTTGGAACACATTTGCTCGGCCATGGCACTCATTTTCTAGGCAACGACCGGCCATGGCACACATTTGCTTGACCATGGCACTCATTTTCTAGGAAACGACCGGCCATGGCACACATTTGCTCGGCCATGGCTCAAATTTCTCGGGAATGGGCAGCCTTGGCACACATTTGCTCGGCAATGACACTCATTTTCTAGGCAACGACCGGCCATGGCACACATTTGCTCGGCCATGGCTCAAATTTCTCGGCAATGGGCAACCTTGGCACACATTTGCTAGGCCATGGCACTTATTTTCTAGGAAACGACCGGCCATGGCACACATTTGCCCAGCCAGGGCTCAAATTTCTCGGCAATGGGCAGCCTTGGAACACATTTGCTCGGCCATGGCACTCATTTTCTAGGCAACGACCGGCCATGGCACACATTTGCCCGGCCATGGCTCAAATTTCTCGGCAATGGGCAGCCTTGGAACACATTTGCTCGACCATGGCTCAAATTTTCTAGGCAACGACCGGCCATGGCACACATTTGCTCGGCCATGGCTCAAATTTCTCGGCAATGGGCAGCCTTGGCACACATTTGCTCGGCCATGGCACTCATTTTCTCGGCAATGGCAAGCCATGGCACACATTTGCTCGGTCATGGCTCAAATTTCTCGGCAATGGGCAGCCTTGGCACACATTAGCCCGGCCATGGCTCAAATTTCTCGGCAATGGGCAGCCATGGCACTCATTTTCTAGGCAATGGCTCAAATTTTCTCGGCAATGGGCAGCCATTGAACACATTTGCTCGTCCATGGCACTCATTTTCTCGGCAACGACCGGCCATGGCACACATTTGCTCGGCCATGGCACTCATTTTCTAGGCAACGACCGGCCATGGCACACATTTGCTCGGCCATGGCTCAAATTTCTCGGCAATGGGCAGCCTTGGAACACATTTGCTCGGCCATGGCACTCATTTTCTAGGCAATGGGCAGCCATGGCACACATTTGCTCGGCCATGGCTCATATTTCTCGACAATGGGCAGCCTTGGCACACATTTGCTCGGCCATGGCACTCATTTTCTCGGCAATGGGCAGCCATGGCACACATTTGCTCGGCCATGGCTCAAATTTCTCGGGCAACGACCGGCCATGGCACACATTTGCTCGGCCATGGCTCAAATTTCTCGGCAATGGGCAGCCTTGGCACACATTTGCTCGGCCATGGCACTCATTTTCTCGGCAATGGGAAGCCATGGCACACATTTGCTCAGTCATGGCTCAAATTTCTCGGCAATGGGCAGCCTTGGCACACATTAGCCCGGCCATGGCTCAAATTTCTCGGCAATGGGCAGCCATGGCACTCATTTTCTAGGCAATGCCTCAAATTTTCTCGGCAATGGGCAGCCATGGAACACATTTGCTCGTCCATGGCACTCATTTTCTCGGCAACGAACGGCCATGGCACACATTGGCTCGTCCATGGCACTCATTTTCTAGGCAACGACCGGCCATGGCACACATTTGCTCGGCCATGGCTCAAATTTCTCGGCAATGGGCAGCCTTGGAACACATTTGCTCGGCCATGGCACTCATTTTCTAGGCAATGGGCAGCCATGGCACACATTTGCTCGGTCATGGCTCAAATTTCTCGGCAATGGGCAGCCTTGGCACACATTTGCTCGGCCATGGCACTCATTTTCTAGGCAACGACCGGCCATGTCACACATTTGCTCGGCCATGGCACTCATTTTCTAGGCAACGACCGGCCATGGCACACATTTGCTCGGCCATGGCTCAAATTTCTCGGCAATGGGCAGCCTTGGCACACATTTGCTCGGCCATGGCACTCATTTTCTAGGCAACTACCGGCCATGGCACACATTTGCTCGGCTATGGCTCAAATTTCTCGACAATGGGCAGCCTTGGCACACATTTGCTCGGCCATGGCACTCATTTTCTCGGCAATGGGAAGCCATGGCACACATTTGCTCGGTCATGGCTCAAATTTCTCGACAATGGGCAGCCTTGGAACACATTTGCTCGGCCATGGCATTCCTTTTCTAGGCAACGACCGGCCATGGCACACATTTGCTCGGCCATGGCTCAAATTTCTCGACAATGGGCAGCCATGGCACTCATTTTCTCGGCAATGGACAGCCATGGCACACATTTGCTCGGCCATGGCACTCATTTTCTCGGCAATGGGCAGCCATGGCACACATTTGCTCGGTCATGGCTCAAATTTCTCCGCAATGGGCAGCCTTGGCACACATTTGCTCGGCCATGGCACTCATTTTCTAGGCAATGGGCAGCCATGGCACACATTTGCTCGGTCATGGCTCAAATTTCTCGGCAATGGGCAGCCTTGGCACACATTTGCTCGGCCATGGCACTCATTTTCTAGGCAATGGGCAGCCATGGCACACATTTGCTCGGCCATGGCTCAAATTTCTCGGCAATGGGCAGCCTTGGCACACATTTGCTCGGCCATGGCACTCATTTTCTAGGCAACGACCGGCTATGGCACACATTTGCTCGGCCATGGCTCAAATTTCTCGGCAATGGGCAGCCTTGGCACACATTTGCTCGGCCATGGCACTCATTTTCTCGGCAATGCGCAGCCATGGCACACATTTGCTCGGCCATGGCTCAAATTTCTCGGCAATGGGCAGCCTTGGCACACATTTGCTTGGCCATGGCTCAAATTTCTCGGCAATGGGCAGCCTTGGCACACATTTGCTCGGCCATGGCTCAAATTTCTCGGGCAACGACCGGCCATGGCACACATTTGCTCGGCCATGGCTCAAATTTCTCGGCAATGGGCAGCCTTGGCACACATTTGCTCGGCCATGGCTCAAATTTCTCGGCAATGGGCAGCCTTGGCACACATTTGCTCGGCCATGGCACTCATTTTCTAGGCAACGAACGGCCATGGCACACATTTGCCCGGCCATGGCTCAAATTTCTCGACAATGTCCAGCCATGGCACACATTTGCCCGGCCATGGCTCAAATTTCTCGGCAGTGGGCAGCATTGGGACACATTTGCTCGGCCATGGATCAAATTTCTCGGGCAACGACCGGCCATGGCCAACATTTGCTCGGCCATGGCTTAAATTTCTCGGCAATGGGCAGCCTTGGCACACATTTGCTCGGCCATGGCTCAAATTTCTCGGCAATGGGCAGCCTTGGCACACATTTGCTCGGCCATGGCACTCATTTTCTAGGCAACGACCGGCTATGGCACACATTTGCTCGGCCATGGCACTCATTTTCTCGGCAATGGGCAGCCATGGCACACCTTTGCTTGGCCATGGCTCAAATTTCTCGGCAATGGGCAGCCATGGCACACATTTGCTCGGCCATGGCACACATTTGCTCGGCCATGGCACGCATTTTCTTGGCAACGACTGGCCATGGCACACATTTGCTCGGCCATGGCTCAAATTTCTCATCAATGGGCAGCCTTGGCACACATTTGCTCGGCCATGGCACTCATTTTCTCGGCAATGGGCAGCCATGGCACACATTTGCTCGGCCATGGCTCAAATTTCTCGGCAATGGGCAGCCATGGCACACATTTGCTCGGCCATGGCACACATTTGCTCGGCCATGGCACTCATTTTCTTGGCAACGACTGGCCATGGCACACATTTGCTCGGCCATGGCTCAAATTTCTCATCAATGGGCAGCCTTGGCATACATTTGCTCGGCCATGGCACTCATTTTCTCGGCAATGGGCAGCCATGGCACACATTTGCTCGGCCATGGCTCAAATTTCTCGACAATGTGCAGCCATGGCACACATTTCCTCGGCCATGGCTCAAATTTGTCGGCAATGGGCTGCCTTGGCACACATTTGCTCAGCCATGGCACTCATTTTCTAGGCAACGCCCGGCCATGGCACACATTTGCCCGGCCGTGGCTCAAATTTCTCGGCAATGGGCAGGCATGGCACACATTTGCTCGGCCATGGCACCATTTTCTAGGCAATGGCTCAAATTTCTCGACAATGGGCAGCCATGGCACACATTTGCTCGGCCATGGCTCAAATTTCTCGGCAATGGGCAGCCTTGGCACACATTTGCTCGGCCATGGCACTCATTTTCTAGGCAACGACCGGCTATGGCACACATTTGCTCGGCCATGGCTCAAATTTCTCGGCAATGGGCAGCCTTGGCACACATTTGCTCGGCCATGGCACTCATTTTCTCGGCAATGCGCAGCCATGGCACACATTTGCTCGGCCATGGCTCAAATTTCTCGGCAATGGGCAGCCTTGGCACACATTTGCTTGGCCATGGCTCAAATTTCTCGGCAATGGGCAGCCTTGGCACACATTTGCTCGGCCATGGCTCAAATTTCTCGGGCAACGACCGGCCATGGCACACATTTGCTCGGCCATGGCTCAAATTTCTCGGCAATGGGCAGCCTTGGCACACATTTGCTCGGCCATGGCTCAAATTTCTCGGCAATGGGCAGCCTTGGCACACATTTGCTCGGCCATGGCACTCATTTTCTAGGCAACGAACGGCCATGGCACACATTTGCTCGGCCATGGCTCAAATTTCTCGACAATGTCCAGCCATGGCACACATTTGCCCGGCCATGGCTCAAATTTCTCGGCAGTGGGCAGCATTGGGACACATTTGCTCGGCCATGGATCAAATTTCTCGGGCAACGACCGGCCATGGCCAACATTTGCTCGGCCATGGCTCAAATTTCTCGGCAATGGGCAGCCTTGGCACACATTTGCTCGGCCATGGCTCAAATTTCTAGGCAATGGGCAGCCTTGGCACACATTTGCTCGGCCATGGCACTCATTTTCTAGGCAACGAACGGCCATGGCACACATTTGCTCGGCCATGGCTCAAATTTCTCGACAATGTCCAGCCATGGCACACATTTGCCCGGCCATGGCTCAAATTTCTCGGCAGTGGGCAGCATTGGGACACATTTGCTCGGCCACGGATCAAATTTCTCGTGCAACGACCGGCCATGGCACACATTTGCTCGGCCATGGCTCAAATTTCTCGGCAATGGGCAGCCTTGGCACACATTTGCTCGGCCATGGCTCAAATTTCTCGGCAATGGGCAGCCTTGGCACACATTTGCTCGGCCATGGCACTCATTTTTTAGGCAACGACCGGCCATGGCACACATTTGCCCGGCCATGGCTCAAATTTCTCGGCAATGGCCAGCCATGGCACACATTTGCTCGGCCATGGCTCAAATTTCTCGGCAATGGGCAGACTTGGCACACATTTGCTCGGCCACGGCTCAAATTTCTCGGGCAACGACCGGCCATGGCACACATTTGCTCGGCCATGGCTCAAATTTCTCGGCAATGGGCAGCCTTGGCACACATTTGCTCGGCCATGGCTCAAATTTCTCAGCAATGGGCAGCCTTGGCACACATTTGCTCGGCCATGGCACTCATTTTCTCGGCAATGGGCAGCCATGGCACACCTTTGCTCGGCCATGGCTCAAATTTCTCGGCAATGGGCAGCCATGGCACACATTTGCTCGGCCATGGCACACATTTGCTCGGCCATGGCACTCATTTTCTTGGCAACGACTGGCCATGGCACACATTTGCTCGGCCATGGCTCAAATTTCTCATCAATGGGCAGCCTTGGCACACATTTGCTCGGCCATGGCACTCATTTTCTCGGCAATGGGCAGCCATGGCACACCTTTGCTCGGCCATGGCTCAAATTTCTCGGCAATGGGCAGCCATGGCACACATTTGCTCGGCCATGGCACACATTTGCTCGGCCATGGCACTCATTTTCTTGGCAACGACTGGCCATGGCACACATTTGCTCGGCCATGGCTCAAATTTCTCATCAATGGGCAGCCTTGGCATACATTTGCTCGGCCATGGCACTCATTTTCTCGGCAATGGGCAGCCATGGCACACATTTGCTCGGCCATGGCTCAAATTTCTCGACAATGTGCAGCCATGGCACACATTTCCTCGGCCATGGCTCAAATTTGTCGGCAATGGGCTGCCTTGGCACACATTTGCTCAGCCATGGCACTCATTTTCTAGGCAACGCCCGGCCATGGCACACATTTGCCCGGCCGTGGCTCAAATTTCTCGGCAATGGGCAGGCATGGCACACATTTGCTCGGCCATGGCACCATTTTCTAGGCAATGGCTCAAATTTCTCGACAATGGGCAGCCATGGCACACATTTGCTCGGCCATGGCTCAAATTTCTCGGCAATGGGCAGCCTTGGCACACATTTGCTCGGCCATGGCTCAAATTTCTCGGGCAACGACCGGCCATGGCACACATTTGCTCGGCCATGGCTCAAATTTCTCGGCAATGGGCAGCCTTGGCACACATTTGCTTGGCCATGGCTCAAATTTCTCGGCAATGGGCAGCCTTGGCGCACATTTGCTCGGCCATGGCACTCATTTTCTAGGCAACGACCGGCCATGGCACACATTTGCCCGGCCGTGGCTCAAATTTCTCGGCAATGGGCAGGCATGGCACACATTTGCTCGGCCATGGCACCATTTTCTAGGCAATGGCTCAAATTTCTCGACAATGGGCAGCCATGGCACACATTTGCTCGGCCATGGCACTCATTTTCTAGGCAACGACCGGCCATGGCACACATTTGCCCGGCCATGGCTCAAATTTCTCGGCAATGGGCAAACATGGCACACATTTGCTCGGCCATGGCACCATTTTCTAGGCAATGGCTCAAATTTCCTGACAATGGGCAGCCATGGCACACATTTGCTCGGCCATGGCTCAAATTTGTCGGCAATGGGCAGCCTTGGCACACATTTGCTCGGCCATGGCACTCATTTTCTAGGCAACGCCCGGCCATGGCACACATTTGCCCGGCCGTGGCTCAAATTTCTCGGCAATGGGCAGGCATGGCACACATTTGCTCGGCCATGGCACCATTTTCTAGGCAATGGCTCAAATTTCTCGACAATGGGCAGCCATGGCACACATTTGCTCGGCCATGGCTCAAATTTCTCGGCAATGGGCAGCCTTGGCACACATTTGCTCGGCCATGGCTCAAATTTCTCGGGCAACGACCGGCCATGGCACACATTTGCTCGGCCATGGCTCAAATTTCTCGGCAATGGGCAGCCTTGGCACACATTTGCTTGGCCATGGCTCAAATTTCTCGGCAATGGGCAGCCTTGGCGCACATTTGCTCGGCCATGGCACTCATTTTCTAGGCAACGACCGGCCATGGCACACATTTGCCCGGCCATGGCTCAAATTTCTCGGCAATGGGCAAACATGGCACACATTTGCTCGGCCATGGCACCATTTTCTAGGCAATGGCTCAAATTTCCTGACAATGGGCAGCCATGGCACACATTTGCTCGGCCATGGCTCAAATTTCTCGGCAATGGGCAGGCTTGGAACACATTTGCTCGGCCATGGCACTCATTTTCTAGGCAACGACCGGCCATGGCACACATTTGCTCGGCCATGGCTCAAATTTCTCATCAATGGGCAGCCTTGGCACACATTTGCTCGGCCATGGCACTCATTTTCTCGGCAATCGGCAGCCATGGCACACATTTGCTCGGCCATGGCTCAAATTTCTTGGGCAACGACCGGCCATGGCACACATTTTCTCGGCCATGGCTCAAATTTCTCGACAATGGGCAGCCTTCGCACACATTTGCTCGGCCATGGCACTCATTTTCTCGGCAATGGGCAGCCATGGCACACATTTGCTCGGCCATGGCTCAAATTTCTCGACAATGGGCAGCCTTGGCACACATTTGCTCGGCCATGGCACTCATTTTCTCGACAATGGGCAGCCATGGCACACATTTGCTCGGCCATAGCTCAAATTTCTCGGCAATCGGCAGCCATGGCACACATTTGCTCGGCCATGGCACTCATTTTCTAGGCAACGACTGGCCATGGCACACATTTGCTCGGTCATGGCTCAAATTTCTCGGCAATGGGCAGCCTTGGAACACATTTGCTCGGCCATGGCACTCATTTTCTAGGCAACGACCGGCCATGGCACACATTTGCTCGGCCATGGCTCAAATTTCTAGACAATGGGCAGCCATGGCACACATTTGCTCGGCCATGGCACTCATTTTCTCGGCAATGGGCAGCCATGGCACACATTTTCTCGGCCATATCTCAAATTTCTCGGCAATGGGCCGCCATGGCACACATTTGCTCGGCCATGGCACTCATTTTCTAGGCAATGGCTCAAATTTCTCGGCAATGTGTAGCCGTGGCACACATTTGCTCGGCCATGGCTCAAATTTCTCGGCAATGGGCAGCCTTGGCACATATTTGCTCGGCAATGGCACTCTTTATCTAGGCAATGACCGGCCATGGCACACATTTGCTCGGCCATGGCTCAAATTTCTCGGTAATGGGCAGCATTGGCACACATTTGCTCGGCCATGGCTCAAATTTCTAGGCAATGGGAATCCATGGCACACATTTGCTCGGCCATGGCTCAAATTTCTCGACAATGGGCAGCCATGGCACACATTTGCCCGGCCATGGCTCAAATTTCTCGGCCATGGGCAGCCTTGGCACACATTTGCTCGGCAATGGCACTCATTTTCTAGGCAACGACCGGCCATGGCGCACATTTGCTCGGCCATGGCTCAAATTTCTCGACAATGGGCAGCCATGGCACATATTTGCTCGGCCATGGCTCAAATTTCTCGGCAATGGGCAGCCTTGGCACACATTTGCTCGGCCATGGCACTCATTTTCTAGGCAACGACCGGCCATGGCACACATTTGCTCGGCCATGGCTCAAATTTCTCGGCAATGGGCAGCCTTGGCACACATTTGCTCGGTCATGGCACTCATTTTCTAGGCAACGACCGGCCATGGCACACATTTTCTCGGCCATGGCTCAAATTTCTCGACAATGGGCAGCCTTGGCACACATTTGCTCGGCCATGGCACTCATTTTCTCGGCAATGGGCAGCCATGGCACACATTTGCTCGGCCATAGCTCAAATTTCTCGGGCAACGACCGGCCATGGCACACATTTGCCCGGCCATGGCTCAAATTTCTCGGCAATGGGCAAACATGGCACACATTTGCTCGGCCATGGCACCATTTTCTAGGCAATGGCTCAAATTTCTCGACAATGGGCAGCCATGGCACACATTTGCTCGGCCATGGCTCAAATTTCTCGGCAATGGGCAGCCTTGGCACACATTTGCTCGGCCATGGCACTCATTTTCTAGGCAACGACCGGCCATGGCACACATTTGCTCGGCCATGGCACTCATTTTCTCGGCAATCGGCAGCCATGGCACACATTTGCTCGGCCATGGCTCAAATTTCTTGGGCAACGACCGGCCATGGCACACATTTTCTCGGCCATGGCTCAAATTTCTCGACAATGGGCAGCCTTCGCACACATTTGCTCGGCCATGGCACTCATTTTCTCGGCAATGGGCAGCCATGGCACACATTTGCTCGGCCATGGCTCAAATTTCTCGACAATGGGCAGCCTTGGTACACATTTGCTCGGCCATGGCACTCATTTTCTCGACAATGGGCAGCCATGGCACACATTTGCTCGGCCATAGCTCAAATTTTTCGGCAATCGGCAGCCATGGCACACATTTGCTCGGCCATGGCACTCATTTTCTAGGCAACGACTGGCCATGGCACACATTTGCTCGGTCATGGCTCAAATTTCTCGGCAATGGGCAGCCTTGGCACACATTTGCTTGGCCATGGCACTCATTTTCTAGGCAACGACCGGCCATGGCACACATTTGCTCGGCCATGGCTCAAATTTCTAGACAATGGGCAGCCATGGCACACATTTGCTCGGCCATGGCACTCATTTTCTCGGCAATGGGCAGCCATGGCACACATTTTCTCGGCCATATCTCAAATTTCTCGGCAATGGGCCGCCATGGCACACATTTGCTCGGCCATGGCACTCATTTTCTAGGCAATGGCTCAAATTTCTCGGCAATGTGTAGCCGTGGCACACATTTGCTCGGCCATGGCTCAAATTTCTCGGCAATGGGCAGCCTTGGCACATATTTGCTCGGCAATGGCACTCTTTATCTAGGCAATGACCGGCCATGGCACACATTTGCTCGGCCATGGCTCAAATTTCTCGGTAATGGGCAGCATTGGCACACATTTGCTCGGCCATAGCTCAAATTTCTAGGCAATAGGAATCCATGGCACACATTTGCTCGGCCATGGCTCAAATTTCTCGGCAATGGGCAGCCTTGGCACACATTTGCTCGGCCATGGCACTCCTTTTCTAGGCAACGACCGGCCATGGCACAATTTTGCCCGGCCATGGCTCAAATTTCTCGGCAATGGGCAGCCATGGCACACATTTGCTCGGCCATGGCACCATTTTCTAGGCAATGGCTCAAATTTCTCGACAATGGGCAGCCTTGGCACACATTTGCTCCGCCATGGCTCAAATTTTCTAATCAACGACCGGCCATGGCACACATTTGCTCGGCCATGGCACTCATTTTCTAGGCAACGACCGGCCATGGCACACATTTGCTCGGCCATGGCACTCATTTTCTCGGCAATGGGCAGCCATGGCACACATTTGCTCGGCCATAGCTCAAATTTCTCGGGCAACGACCGGCCATGGCACACATTTGCTCGGCCATGGTTCAAATTTCTCGACAATGGGCAGCCATGGCACACATTTTCTCGGCCATATCTCAAATTTCTCGGCGATGGGCACCCATGGCACACATTTTCTCGGCCATATCTCAAATTTCTCGGCAATGGGCAGCCATGGCACACATTTGCTCGGCCATGGCACTCATTTTCTAGGTAATCACTCAAATTTCTCGGCAATGTGCAGCCATGGCACACATTTGCTCGGCCATGGCTCAAATTTTTCGGCAATGGGCAGCCTTGGCACACATTTGCTCGGCCATGGCTCAAATTTCTCGGCAATGGGAAGCCATGGCACACATTTGCTCGGCCATGGCTGAAATTTGTCGGCAATGGGCAGCCTTGGCACACATTTTCTCGGCCATGGCACTCATTTTCTAGGCAACGACCGGCCATGGCACACATTTGCCCGGCCACGGCTCAAATTTCTCCGCAATGGGCAGCCATGGCACACATTTGCTCGGCCATGGCACCATTTTCTAGGCAATGGCTCAAATTTCTCGACAATGGGCAGCCTTGGCACACATTTGCTCGGCCATGGCTCAAATTTTCTAGGCAACGACCGGCCATGGCACACATTTGCTCGGCCATGGCTCAAATTTCTCGGCAATGGGCAGCCTTGGCACACATTTGCTCGGCCATGGCACTCATTTTCTCGGCAATGGGAAGCCATGGCACACATTTGCTTGGCCATGGCTCAAATTTCTCGGCAATGGGCAGCCTTGGCACACATTTGCTCGGCCATGGCACTCATTTTCTAGGCAACGACCGGCCATGGCACAAATTTTCCCGGCCATGGCTCAAATTTCTCGGCAATGGGCAGCCATGGCACACATTTGCTCGGCCATGGCACTCCTTTTCTAGGCAACGACCGGCCATGGCACACATTTGCTCGGCCATGGCACTCATTTTCTAGGCAACGACCGGCCATGGCACACATTTGCTCGGCCATGGCTCAAATTTCTCGGCAATGGGCAGCCTTGGCACACATTTTCTCGGCCATGGCACTCATTTTCTAGGCAACTACCGGCCATGGCACATTTGCTCGGCCATGGCTCAAATTTCTCGACAATGGGCAGCCTTGGCACACATTTGCTCGGCCATGGCACTCATTTTCTCGGCAATGGGAAGCCATGGCACACATTTGCTCGGTCATGGCTCAAATTTCTCGGCAATGGGCAGCCTTGGCACACATTTGCTCGGCCATGGCACTCCTTTTCTAGGCTACGACCGGCCATGGCACACATTTGCTCGGCCATGGCTCAAATTTCTCGACAATGGGCAGCCATGGCACTCATTTTCTCGGCAATGGGCAGCCATGGCACACATTTTCTCGGCCATGGCACTCATTTTCTCGGAAAATGGGCAGCCATGGCACACATTTGCTCGGCCATGGCTCAAATATTCTAGGCAACGACCGGCCATGGACACATTTGCCCGGCCATGGCTCAAATTTCTCGGCAATGGGCAGCCTTGGCACACATTTGCTCGGCCATGGCACTCATTTTCTCGGCAATGGGCAGCCATGGCACACATTTGCTCGGCTATGGCTCAAATTTCTCGGCAATGGGCAGCCTTGGCACACATTTGCTCGGCCATGGCACTCATTTTCTAGGCAACGACCGGCCATGGCACACATTTGCTCGGCCATGGCTCAAATTTCTCGGCATTGGGCAGCCTTGGCACACATTTGCTCGGCCATGGCACTCATTTTCTAGGCAACGACCGGCCATGGCACACATTTGCTCGGCCATGGCTCAAATTTCTCGACAATGGGCAGCCTTGGCACACATTTGCTCGGCCATGGCACTCATTTTCTCGGCAATGGGCAGCCTTGGCACACATTTTCTCGGCCATGGCACTCATTTTCTAGGCAACGACCGGCCATGGCACATTTGCTCGGCCATCACTCAAATTTCTAGGCAATGGGCAGCCATGGCACACATTTTCTCGGCCATGGCACTCATTTTCTCGGAAAATGGGCAGCCATGGCACACATTTGCTCGGCCATGGCTCAAATATTCTAGGCAACGACCGGCCATGGCTCAAATTTCTCGGCAATGGGCAGCCTTGGCACACATTTGCTCGGCCATGGCACTCATTTTCTCGGCAATGGGCAGCCATGGCACACATTTGCTCGGCTATGGCTCAAATTTCTCGGCAATGGGCAGCCTTGGCACACATTTGCTCGGCCATGGCACTCATTTTCTAGGCAACGACCGGCCATGGCACACATTTGCTCGGCCATGGCTCAAATTTCTCGGCATTGGGCAGCCTTGGCACACATTTGCTCGGCCATGGCACTCATTTTCTAGGCAACGACCGGCCATGGCACACATTTGCTCGGCCATGGCTCAAATTTCTCGACAATGGGCAGCCTTGGCACACATTTGCTCGGCCATGGCACTCATTTTCTCGGCAGTGGGAAGCCATGGCACACATTTGCTCGGTCATGGCTCAAATTTCTCGGCAATGGGCAGCCTTGGCACACATTAGCCCGGCCATGGCTCAAATTTCTCGGCAATGGGCAGCCATGGCACTCATTTTCTAGGCAATGGCTCAAATTTTCTCGGCAATGGGCAGCCATGGAACACATTTGCTCGTCCATGGCACTCATTTTCTAGGCAACGACCGGCCATGGCACACATTTGCTCGGCCATGGCTCAAATTTCTCGACAATGGGCAGCCTTGGCACACATTTTCTCGGCCATGGCACTCATTTTCTCGGCAATGGGAAGCCATGGCACACATTTGCTCGGTCATGGCTCAAATTTCTCGGCAATGGGCAGCCTTGGCACACATTAGCCCGGCCATGGCTCAAATTTCTCGGCAATGGGCAGCCATGGCACTCATTTTCTAGGCAATGGCTCAAAATTTCTCGGCAATGGGCAGCCATGGAACACATTTGCTCGTCCATGGCACTCATTTTCTAGGCAACGACCGGCCATGGCACACATTTGCCCGGCCATGGCTCAAATTTCTCGGCAATGGGCAGCCTTGGCACACATTTGCTCGGCCATGGCACTCATTTTCTAGGCAACGACCGGCCATGGCACAAATTTTCCCGGCCATGGCTCAAATTTCTCGGCAATGGGCAGCCATGGCACACATTTGCTCGGCCATGGCACTCCTTTTCTAGGCAACGACCGGCCATGGCACACATTTGCTCGGCCATGGCACTCATTTTCTAGGCAACGACCGGCCATGGCACACATTTTCTCGGCCATGGCACTCATTTTCTAGGCAACTACCGGCCATGGCACATTTGCTCGGCCATGGCTCAAATTTCTCGACAATGGGCAGCCTTGGCACACATTTTCTCGGCCATGGCACTCATTTTCTCGGCAATGGGAAGCCATGGCACACATTTGCTCGGTCATGGCTCAAATTTCTCGGCAATGGGCAGCCTTGGCACACATTAGCCCGGCCATGGCTCAAATTTCTCGGCAATGGGCAGCCATGGCACTCATTTTCTAGGCAATGGCTCAAAATTTCTCGGCAATGGGCAGCCATGGAACACATTTGCTCGTCCATGGCACTCATTTTCTAGGCAACGACCGGCCATGGCACACATTTGCCCGGCCATGGCTCAAATTTCTCGGCAATGGGCAGCCTTGGCACACATTTGCTCGGCCATGGCACTCATTTTCTAGGCAACGACCGGCCATGGCACAAATTTTCCCGGCCATGGCTCAAATTTCTCGGCAATGGGCAGCCATGGCACACATTTGCTCGGCCATGGCACTCCTTTTCTAGGCAACGACCGGCCATGGCACACATTTGCTCGGCCATGGCACTCATTTTCTAGGCAACGACCGGCCATGGCACACATTTTCTCGGCCATGGCACTCATTTTCTAGGCAACTACCGGCCATGGCACATTTGCTCGGCCATGGCTCAAATTTCTCGACAATGGGCAGCCTTGGCACACATTTGCTCGGCCATGGCACTCATTTTCTCGGCAATGGGAAGCCATGGCACACATTTGCTCGGTCATGGCTCAAATTTCTCGGCAATGGGCAGCCTTGGCACACATTTGCTCGGCCATGGCACTCCTTTTCTAGGCTACGACCGGCCATGGCACACATTTGCTCGGCCATGGCTCAAATTTCTCGACAATGGGCAGCCATGGCACTCATTTTCTCGGCAATGCGCAGCCATGGCACACATTTTCTCGGCCATGGCACTCATTTTCTCGGAAAATGGGCAGCCATGGCACACATTTGCTCGGCCATGGCTCAAATATTCTAGGCAACGACCGGCCATGGCACACATTTGCCCGGCCATGGCTCAAATTTCTCGGCAATGGGCAGCCTTGGCACACATTTGCTCGGCCATGGCACTCATTTTCTCGGCAATGGGCAGCCATGGCACACATTTGCTCGGCTATGGCTCAAATTTCTCGGCAATGGGCAGCCTTGGCACACATTTGCTCGGCCATGGCACTCATTTTCTAGGCAACGACCGGCCATGGCACACATTTGCTCGGCCATGGCTCAAATTTCTCGACAATGGGCAGCCTTGGCACACATTTTCTCGGCCATGGCACTCATTTTCTCGGCAATGGGAAGCCATGGCACACATTTGCTCGGTCATGGCTCAAATTTCTCGGCAATGGGCAGCCTTGGCACACATTAGCCCGGCCATGGCTCAAATTTCTCGGCAATGGGCAGCCATGGCACTCATTTTCTAGGCAATGGCTCAAAATTTCTCGGCAATGGGCAGCCATGGAACACATTTGCTCGTCCATGGCACTCATTTTCTAGGCAACGACCGGCCATGGCACACATTTGCCCGGCCATGGCTCAAATTTCTCGGCAATGGGCAGCCTTGGCACACATTTGCTCGGCCATGGCACTCATTTTCTAGGCAACGACCGGCCATGGCACAAATTTTCCCGGCCATGGCTCAAATTTCTCGGCAATGGGCAGCCATGGCACACATTTGCTCGGCCATGGCACTCCTTTTCTAGGCAACGACCGGCCATGGCACACATTTGCTCGGCCATGGCACTCATTTTCTAGGCAACGACCGGCCATGGCACACATTTGCTCGGCCATGGCTCAAATTTCTCGGCAATGGGCAGCCTTGGCACACATTTTCTCGGCCATGGCACTCATTTTCTAGGCAACTACCGGCCATGGCACATTTGCTCGGCCATGGCTCAAATTTCTCGACAATGGGCAGCCTTGGCACACATTTGCTCGGCCATGGCACTCATTTTCTCGGCAATGGGAAGCCATGGCACACATTTGCTCGGTCATGGCTCAAATTTCTCGGCAATGGGCAGCCTTGGCACACATTTGCTCGGCCATGGCACTCCTTTTCTAGGCTACGACCGGCCATGGCACACATTTGCTCGGCCATGGCTCAAATTTCTCGACAATGGGCAGCCATGGCACTCATTTTCTCGGCAATGGGCAGCCATGGCACACATTTTCTCGGCCATGGCACTCATTTTCTCGGAAAATGGGCAGCCATGGCACACATTTGCTCGGCCATGGCTCAAATATTCTAGGCAACGACCGGCCATGGCACACATTTGCCCGGCCATGGCTCAAATTTCTCGGCAATGGGCAGCCTTGGCACACATTTGCTCGGCCATGGCACTCATTTTCTCGGCAATGGGCAGCCATGGCACACATTTGCTCGGCTATGGCACAAATTTCTCGGCAATGGGCAGCCTTGGCACACATTTGCTCGGCCATGGCACTCATTTTCTAGGCAACGACCGGCCATGGCACACATTTGCTCGGCCATGGCTCAAATTTCTCGGCATTGGGCAGCCTTGGCACACATTTGCTCGGCCATGGCACTCATTTTCTAGGCAACGACCGGCCATGGCACACATTTGCTCGGCCATGGCTCAAATTTCTCGACAATGGGCAGCCTTGACACACATTTGCTCGGCCATGGCACTCATTTTCTCGGCAATGGGCAGCCTTGGCACACATTTTCTCGGCCATGGTACTCATTTTCTAGGCAACGACCGGCCATGGCACATTTGCTCGGCCATCACTCAAATTTCTAGACAATGGGCAGCCTTGGCACACATTTGCTCGGCCATGGCACTCATTTTCTCGGCAATGGGAAGCCATGGCACACATTTGCTCGGTCATGGCTCAAATTTCTCGGCAATGGGCAGCCTTGGCACACATTAGCCCGGCCATGGCTCAAATTTCTCGGCAATGGGCAGCCATGGCACTCATTTTCTAGGCAATGGCTCAAATTTTCTCGGCAATGGGCAGCCATGGAACACATTTGCTCGTCCATGGCACTCATTTTCTAGGCAACGACCGGCCATGGCACACATTTGCTCGGCCATGGCTCAAATTTCTCGACAATGGGCAGCCTTGGCACACATTTTCTCGGCTATGGCACTCATTTTCTCGGCAATGGGAAGCCATGGCACACATTTGCTCGGTCATGGCTCAAATTTCTCGGCAATGGGCAGCCTTGGCACACATTAGCCCGGCCATGGCTCAAATTTCTCGGCAATGGGCAGCCATGGCACTCATTTTCTAGGCAATGGCTCAAATTTTCTCGGCAATGGGCAGCCATGGAACACATTTGCTCATCCATGGCACACATTTTCTAGGCAACGACCGGCCATGGCACACATTTGCTCGGCCATGGCTCAAATTTCTCGACAATGGGCAGCCTTGGCACACATTTTCTCGCCCATGGCACTCATTTTCTCGGCAATGGGAAGCCATGGCACACATTTGCTCGGTCATGGCTCAAATTTCTCGGCAATGGGCAGCCTTGGCACACATTAGCCCGGCCATGGCTCAAATTTCTCGGCAATGGGCAGCCATGGCACTCATTTTCTAGGCAATGGCTCAAAATTTCTCGGCAATGGGCAGCCATGGAACACATTTGCTCGTCCATGGCACTCATTTTCTAGGCAACGACCGGCCATGGCACACATTTGCTCGGCCATGGCACTCATTTTCTAGGCAACGACCGGCCATGGCACACATTTGCTCGGCCATGGCTCAAATTTCTCGGCAATGGGCAGCCTTGGAACACATTTGCCCGGCCATGGCACTCATTTTCTAGGCAATGGGCAGCCATGGCACACATTTGCTCGGTCATGGCTCAAATTTCTCGGCAATGGGCAGCCTTGGCACACATTTGCTCGGCCATGGCACTCATTTTCTAGGCAACTACCGGCCATGGTACACATTTGCTCGGCCATGGCTCAAATTTCTCGACAATGGGCAGCCTCGGCACACATTTGCTCGGCCATGGCACTCATTTTCTCGGCAATGGGAAGCCATGGCACACATTTGCTCGGTCATGGCTCAAATTTCTCGACAAAGGGCAGCCTTGGCACACATTTGCTCGGCCATGGCACTCATTTTCTAGGCAACGACCGGCCATGGCACACATTTGCTCGGCCATGGTTCAAATTTCTCGACAATGGGCAGCCATGGCACTCATTTTCTCGGCAATGGGCAGCCATGGCACACATTTTCTCGGCCATGGCACTCATTTTCTCGGCAATGGGCAGCCATGGCACACATTTGCTCGGTCATGGCTCAAATTTCTCCGCAATGGGCAGCCTTGGCACACATTTGCTCGGCCATGGCACTCATTTTCTAGGCAATGGGCAGCCATGGCACAAATTTGCTCGGTCATGGCTAAAATTTCTCGGCAATGGGCAGTCTTGGCACACATTTGCTCGGCCATGGCACACATTTGCTCGGCCATGGCTCAAATTTCTCGGCAATGGGCAGCCTTGGCACACATTTGCTCGGCCATGGCACTCATTTTCTAGGCAACGACCGGCCATGGCACACATTTGCCCGGCCATGGCTCAAATTTCTCGGCAATGGCCAGCCATGGCACACATTTGCTCGGCCATGGCTCAAATTTCTCGGCAATGGGCAGCCTTGGCACACATTTGCTCGGCCATGGCTCAAATTTCTCGGGCAACGACTGGCCATGGCACACATTTTCTCGGCCATGGCTCAAATTTCTCGGCAATGGGCAGCCTTGGCACACATTTGCTCGGCCATGGCACTCATTTTCTAGGCAACGAACGGCCATGGCACACATTTGCTCGGCCATGGCTCAAATTTCTCGACAATGTCCAGCCATGGCACACATTTGCCCGGCCATGGCTCAAATTTCTCGGCAATGGGCAGCATTGGGACACATTTGCTCGGCCATGGCTCAAATTTCTCGGGCAACGACCGGCCATGGCACACATTTGCTCGGCCATGGCTCAAATTTCTCGGCAATGGGCAGCCATGGCACACATTTGCTCGGCCATGGCACCATTTTCTAGGCAATGGCTCAAATTTCTCGACAATGGGCAGCCATGGCACACATTTGCTCGGCCATGGCTCAAATTTCTCGGCAATGGGCAGCCTTGGCACACATTTGCTCGGCCATGGCTCAAATTTTCTAGGCAACGACCGGCCATGGCGCACATTTGCTCGGCCATGGCTCAAATTTCTCGACAATGGGCAGCCATGGCACATATTTGCTCGGCCATGGCCCAAATTTCTCGGCAATGGGCAGCCTTGGCACACATTTGCTCGGCCATGGTTCAAATTTCTCAGCAATGGGCAGCCTTGGCACACATTTGCTCGGCCATGGCACTCATTTTCTCGGCAATGGGCAGCCATGGCACACCTTTGCTCGGCCATGGCTCAAATTTCTCGGCAATGGGCAGCCATGGCACACATTTGCTCGGCCATGGCACACATTTGCTCGGCCATGGCACTCATTTTCTAGGCAACGACTGGCCATGGCACACATTTGCTCGGCCATGGCTCAAATTTCTCGGCAATGGGCAGCCTTGGCACACATTTGCTCGGCCATGGCACTCATTTTCTCGGCAATGGGCAGCCATGGCACACATTTGCTCGGCCATGGCTCAAATTTCTTGACAATGTGCAGCCATGGCACACATTTCCTCGGCCATGGCTCAAATTTGTCGGCAATGGGCAGCCTTGGCACACATTTGCTCGGCCATGGCACTCATTTTCTAGGCAACGCCCGGCCATGGCACACATTTGCCCGGCCGTGGCTCAAATTTCTCGGCAATGGGCAGGCATGGCACACATTTGCTCGGCCATGGCACCATTTTCTAGGCAATGGCTCAAATTTCTCGACAATGGGCAGCCATGGCACACATTTGCTCGGCCACGGCTCAAATTTCTCGGCAATGGGCAGCCTTGGCACACATTTGCTCGGCCATGGCTCAAATTTCTCGGGCAACGACCGGCCATGGCACACATTTGCTCGGCCATGGCTCAAATTTCTCGGCAATGGGCAGCCTTGGCACACATTTGCTCGGCCATGGCACTCATTTTCTAGGCAACTACCGGCCATGGTACACATTTGCTCGGCCATGGCTCAAATTTCTCGGCAATGGGAAGCCTTGGCACACATTTGCTCGGCCATGGCACTCATTTTCTAGGCAACGACCGGCTATGGCACACATTTTCTCGGCCATGGCTCAAATTTCTCGGCAATGGGCAGCCTTGGCACACATTTGCTCGCCCATGGCACTCATTTTCTCGGCAATGCGCAGCCATGGCACACATTTGCTCGGCCATGGCTCAAATTTCTCGAAAATGGGCAGCCATGGCACACATTTCCTCGGCCATGGCTCAAATTTCTCGGCAATGGGCAGCCTTGGCACACATTTGCTCGGCCATGGCACTCATTTTCTAGGCAACGACCGGCCATGGCACACATTTGCCCGGCCATGGCTCAAATTTCTCGGCAATGGCCAGCCATGGCACACATTTGCTCGGCCATGGCTCAAATTTCTCGGCAATGGGGAGCCTTGGCACACATTTGCTCGGCCATGGCTCAAATTTCTCGGGCAACGACCGGCCATGGCACACATTTGCTCGGCCATGGCTCAAATTTCTTGGCAATGGGCAGCCTTGGCACACATTTGCTCGGCCATGGGACTCATTTTCTAGGCAACGACCCGCTATGGCACACATTTTCTCGGCCATGGCTCAAATTTCTCGGCAATGGGCAGCCTTGGCACACATTTGCTCGGCCATGGCATTCATTTTCTCGGCAATGCGCAGCCATGGCACACATTTGCTCGGCCATGGCTCAAATTTCTCGAAAATGGGCAGCCATGGCACACATTTCCTCGGCCATGGCTCAAATTTCTCGGCAATGGGCAGCCTTGGCACACATTTGCTCGGCCATGGCACTCATTTTCTAGGCAACGACCGGCCATGGCACACATTTGCCCGGCCATGGCTCAAATTTCTCGGCAATGGCCAGCCATGGCACACATTTGCTCGGCCATGGCTCAAATTTCTCGGCAATGGGCAGCCTTGGCACACATTTGCTCGGCCATGGCTCAAATTTCTCGGGCAACGACCGGCCATGGCACACATTTGCTCGGCCATGGCTCAAATTTCTCGGCAATGGGCAGCCTTGGCACACATTTGCTCGGCCATGGCACTCATTTTCTAGGCAACGAACGGCCATGGCCTACATTTGCTCGGCCATGGCTCAAATTTCTCGACAATGTCCAGCCATGGCACACATTTGCCCGGCCATGGCTCAAATTTCTCGGCAATGGGCAGCATTGGGACACATTTGCTCGGCCATGGCTCAAATTTCTCGGGCAACGACCGGCCATGGCACACATTTGCTCGGCCATGGCTCAAATTTCTCGGCAATGGGCAGCCATGGCACACATTTGCTCGGCCATGGCACCATTTTCTAGGCAATGGCTCAAATTTCTCGACAATGGGCAGCCATGGCACACATTTGCTCGGCCATGGCTCAAATTTCTCGGCAATGGGCAGCCTTGGCACACATTTGCTCGGCCATGGCTCAAATTTTCTACGCAACGACCGGCCATGGCGCACATTTGCTCGGCCATGGCTCAAATTTCTCGACAATGGGCAGCCATGGCACACATTTGCTCGGCCATGGCCCAAATTTCTCGGCAATGGGCAGCCTTGGCACACATTTGCTCGGCCATGGTTCAAATTTCTCAGCAATGGGCAGCCTTGGCACACATTTGCTCGGCCATGGCACTCATTTTCTCGGCAATGGGCAGCCATGGCACACCTTTGCTCGGCCATGGCTCAAATTTCTCGGCAATGGGCAGCCATGGCACACATTTGCTCGGCCATGGCACACATTTGCTCGGCCATGGCTCAAATTTCTCGGGCAACGACTGGCCATGGCACACATTTGCTCGGCCATGGCTCAAATTTCTCGGCAATGGGCAGCCTTGGCACACATTTGCTCGGCCATGGCACTCATTTTCTAGGCAACGAACGGCCATGGCACACATTTGCTCGGCCATGGCTCAAATTTCTCGACAATGTCCAGCCATGGCACACATTTGCCCGGCCATGGCTCAAATTTCTCGGCAATGGGCAGCATTGGGACACATTTGCTCGGCCATGGCTCAAATTTCTCGGGCAACGACCGGCCATGGCACACATTTGCTCGGCCATGGCTCAAATTTCTCGGCAATGGGCAGCCATGGCACACATTTGCTCGGCCATGGCACCATTTTCTAGGCAATGGCTCAAATTTCTCGACAATGGGCAGCCATGGCACACATTTGCTCGGCCATGGCTCAAATTTCTCGGCAATGGGCAGCCTTGGCACACATTTGCTCGGCCATGGCTCAAATTTCTCGGGCAACGACCGGCCATGGCACACATTTGCTCGGCCATGGCTCAAATTTCTCGGCAATGGGCAGCCTTGGCACATATTTGCTCGGCAATGGCACTCTTTATCTAGGAAATGACCGGCCATGGCACACATTTGCTCGGCCATGGCTCAAATTTCTCGGTAATGGGCAGCATTGGCACACATTTGCTCGGCCATGGCTCAAATTTCTAGGCAATGGGAATCCATGGCACACATTTGCTCGGCCATGGCTCAAATTTCTCGGCAATGGGCAGCCTTGGCACACATTTGCTCGGCCATGGCTCAAATTTCTCGGCAATGGGCAGCCTTGGCGCACATTTGCTCGGCCATGGCACTCATTTTCTAGGCAACGACCGGCCATGGCACACATTTGCTCGGCCATGGCTCAAATTTCTCGGCAATGGGCAGCCTTGGCACACATTTGCTCGGCCATGGCACTCATTTTCTAGGCAACGACCGGCCATGGCACACATTTGCCCGGCCATGGCTCAAATTTCTCGGCAATGGGCAGCCATGGCACACATTTGCTCGGCCATGGCACCATTTTCTAGGCAATGGCTCAAATTTCTCGACAATGGGCAGCCATGGCACACATTTGCTCGGCCATGGCTCAAATTTCTCGGCAATGGGCAGCCTTGGCACACATTTGCTCGGCCATGGCACTCATTTTCTAGGCAACGACCGGCTATGGCACACATTTTCTCGGCCATGGCTCAAATTTCTCGGCAATGGGCAGCCTTGGCACACATTTGCTCGGCCATGGCATTCATTTTCTCGGCAATGCGCAGCCATGGCACACATTTGCTCGGCCATGGCTCAAATTTCTCGAAAATGGGCAGCCATGGCACACATTTCCTCGGCCATGGCTCAAATTTCTCGGCAATGGGCAGCCTTGGCACACATTTGCTCGGCCATGGCACTCATTTTCTAGGCAACGACCGGCCATGGCACACATTTGCCCGGCCATGGCTCAAATTTCTCGGCAATGGCCAGCCATGGCACACATTTGCTCGGCCATGGCTCAAATTTCTCGGCAATGGGCAGCCTTGGCACACATTTGCTCGGCCATGGCTCAAATTTCTCGGGCAACGACCGGCCATGGCACACATTTGCTCGGCCATGGCTCAAATTTCTCGGCAATGGGCAGCCTTGGCACTCATTTGCTCGGCCATGGCACTCATTTTCTAGGCAACGAACGGCCATGGCACACATTTGCTCGGCCATGGCTCAAATTTCTCGACAATGTCCAGCCATGGCACACATTTGCCCGGCCATGGCACACATTTGCTCGGCCATGGCTCAAATTTCTCGGCAATGGGCAGCCATGGCACACATTTTCTCGGCCATGGCACCATTTTCTAGGCAATGGCTCAAATTTCTCGACAATGGGCAGCCATGGCACACATTTGCTCGGCCATGGCTCAAATTTCTCGGCAATGGGCAGCCTTGGCACACATTTGCTCGGCCATGGCTCAAATTTCTCGACAATGGGCAGCCATGGCACACATTTGCTCGGCCATGGCCCAAATTTCTCGGCAATGGGCAGCCTTGGCACACATTTGCTCGGCCATGGTTCAAATTTCTCAGCAATGGGCAGCCTTGGCACACATTTGCTCGGCCATGGCACTCATTTTCTCGGCAATGGGCAGCCATGGCACACATTTGCTCGGCCATGGCTCAAATTTCTCGGCAATGGGCAGCCATGGCACACATTTGCTCGGCCATGGCACACATTTGCTCGGCCATGGCACTCATTTTCTAGGCAACGACTGGCCATGGCACACATTTGCTCGGCCATGGCTCAAATTTCTCGGCAATGGGCAGCCTTGGCACACATTTGCTCGGCCATGGCACTCATTTTCTCGGCAATGGGCAGCCATGGCACACATTTGCTCGGCCATGGCTCAAATTTCTCGACAATGTGCAGCCATGGCACACATTTCCTCGGCCATGGCTCAAATTTGTCGGCAATGGGCAGCCTTGGCACACATTTGCTCGGCCATGGCACTCATTTTCTAGGCAACGCCCGGCCATGGCACACATTTGCCCGGCCGTGGCTCAAATTTCTCGGCAATGGGCAGGCATGGCACACATTTGCTCGGCCATGGCACCATTTTCTAGGCAATGGCTCAAATTTCTCGACAATGGGCAGCCATGGCACACATTTGCTCGGCCATGGCTCAAATTTCTCGGCAATGGGCAGCCTTGGCACACATTTGCTCGGCCATGGCTCAAATTTCTCGGGCAACGACCGGCCATGGCACACATTTGCTCGGCCATGGCTCAAATTTCTCGGCAATGGGCAGCCTTGGCACATATTTGCTCGGCAATGGCACTCTTTATCTAGGCAATGACCGGCCATGGCACACATTTACTCGGCCATGGCTCAAATTTCTCGGTAATGGGCAGCATTGGCACACATTTGCTCGGCCATGGCTCAAATTTCTAGGCAATGGGAATCCATGGCACACATTTGCTCGGCCATGGCTCAAATTTCTCGGCAATGGGCAGCCTTGGCACACATTTGCTCGGCCATGGCTCAAATTTCTCGGCAATGGGCAGCCTTGGCGCACATTTGCTCGGCCATGGCACTCATTTTCTAGGCAACGACCGGCCATGGCACACATTTGCTCGGCCATGGCTCAAATTTCTCGGCAATGGGCAGCCTTGGCACACATTTGCTCGGCCATGGCACTCATTTTCTAGGCAACGACCGGCCATGGCACACATTTGCCCGGCCATGGCTCAAATTTCTCGGCAATGGGCAGCCATGGCACACATTTGCTCGGCCATGGCACCATTTTCTAGGCAATGGCTCAAATTTCTCGACAATGGGCAGCCATGGCACACATTTGCTCGGCCATGGCTCAAATTTCTCGGCAATGGGCAGCTTTGGCACACATTTGCTCGGCCATGGCTCAAATTTCTCGGGCAACGACCGGCCATAGCGCACATTTGCTCGGCCATGGCTCAAATTTCTCGACAATGGGCAGCCATGGCACACATTTGCTCGGCCATGGCCCAAATTTCTCGGCAATGGGCAGCCTTGGGACACATTTGCTCGGCCATGGCACTCATTTTCTAGGCAACGACCGGCCATGGCACACATTTGCCCGGCCATGGCTCAAATTTTTCGGCAATGGGCAGCCATGGCACACATTTGCTCGGCCATGGCACTCATTTTCTAGGCAATGGCTCAAATTTCTCGGCAATGTGCAGCCATGGCACACATTTGCCCGGCCACGGCTCAAATTTCTCGGCAATGGGCAGCCTTGGCACACATTTGCTCGGCAATGGCACTCTTTTTCTAGGCAACGACCGGCCATGGCGCACATTTGCTCGGCCATGGCTCAAATTTCTCGACAATGGGCAGCCATGGCACACATTTGCTCGGCCATGGCTCAAATTTCTCGGCAATGGGCAGCCTTGGGACACATTTGCTCGGCCATGGCACTCATTTTCTAGGCAACTACCGGCCATGGCACACATTTGCTCGGCCATGGCTCAAATTTCTCGACAATGGGCAGCCTTGGCACACATTTGCTCGGCCATGGCACTCATTTTCTCGGCAATGGGAAGCCATGGCACACATTTGCTCGGTCATGGCTCAAATTTCTCGACAATGGGCAGCCTTGGCACACATTTGCTCGGCCATGGCACTCCTTTTCTAGGCAACGACCGGCCATGGCACACATTTGCTCGGCCATGGCTCAAATTTCTCGACAATGGGCAGCCATGGCACTCATTTTCTCGGCAATGGACAGCCATGGCACACATTTGCTCGGCCATGGCACTCATTTTCTCGGCAATGGGCAGCCATGGCACACATTTGCTCGGTCATGGCTCAAATTTCTCCGCAATGGGCAGCCTTGGCACACATTTGCTCGGCCATGGCACTCATTTTCTAGGCAATGGGCAGCCATGGCACACATTTGCTCGGTCATGGCTCAAATTTCTCGGCAATGGGCAGCCTTGGCACACATTTGCTCGGCCATGGCACTCATTTTCTAGGCAATGGGCAGCCATGGCACACATTTGCTCGGCCATGGCTCAAATATTGTAGGCAACGACCGGCCATGGCACACATTTGCTCGGCCATGGCTCAAATTTCTCGGCAATGGGCAGCCTTGGCACACATTTGCTCGGCCATGGCACTCATTTTCTAGGCAACGACCGGCTATGGCACACATTTGCTCGGCCATGGCTCAAATTTCTCGGCAATGGGCAGCCTTGGCACACATTTGCTCGGCCATGGCACTCATTTTCTAGGCAACGACCGGCTATGGCACACATTTGCTCGGCCATGGCTCAAATTTCTCGGCAATGGGCAGCCTTGGCACACATTTGCTCGGCCATGGCACTCATTTTCTCGGCAATGCGCAGCCATGGCACACATTTGCTCGGCCATGGCTCAAATTTCTCGGCAATGGGCAGCCTTGGCACACATTTGCTTGGCCATGGCACTCATTTTCTAGGCAACGACCGGCCATGGCACACATTTGCCCGGCCATGGCTCAAATTTCTCGGCAATGGCCAGCCATGGCACACATTTGCTCGGCCATGGCCCAAATTTCACGGCAATGGGCAGCCTTGGGACACATTTGCTCGGCCATGGCACTCATTTTCTAGGCAACGACCGGCCATGGCACACATTTGCTCGGCCATGGCTCAAATTTCTCGGCAATGGGCAGCCATGGCACACATTTGCTCGGCCATGGCTCAAATTTCTCGTCAATGGACAGCCATGGCACACATTTGCCCGGCAATGGACAGCCTTGGCACACATTTGCCCATCCATGGCTAAATTTATCGACAATGGGCAGCCATCGCACACATTTCCTCGGCCATGGCTCAAATTTCTAGGCAATGGGCAGCAATGGCACTCATTTTCTTAAGAATGGCCTTGCACCACCATCCATAGAATCGACAATTGGGCAGCATTGGCACACATTTTCCCAGCAATTCAGCAGCCATGGCATGTTGATGGCACACATTTCCTCAGCAATGGGCATGTCGATGGCACACATTTACCCAGCAATGGGGCAGCCATGGGCATGTCGATGGCCCACATTTCCTCAACAATGTGGCAGCCGTGGCACACATTTTCCCAGCGATGGGCAGCCATGACATGTGGATGGCACACATTTGCTCATTAATGGGGCAGCATTGGCAAAGTCGTTGGCACACATTTGCCCAGCAATGGGCAGCCATGGCACCCATTTGCCTAGCAAAGCGATGGGCAGCCATGGCATGTCGATGGCACACATTTTATAAGCAATTCGGCCGCCATGGCACCCATTTGCCCAGCAATGGGGCAGGCATCGCATGTCCATGGCACATATTTTCTCACCAATG
>BRYF01000027.1:24436086-24438586 GCA_030159135.1 Actinidia polygama | reverse complement strand
ATGAGAGAAAATCAAAGAGTTTAGAAAACTAGAAAACCTAATCCTAAAGTGTTTAAGAATATATTTTTTGCGGGAACAAAAAATTGCAATAGGGTTGCTAGATTTTTATGAGCCAATAGCCGCTCTAGGCAACAACCAGTGCACTAGAGTAGCAAACCAATGAGCAGTGGCATCAAATAGCGCGCAGGGGAAGGAAACCAGTGTGCATGGGCAGCAACAAGTAGCCGCAAAAAGTTGTAGTGGCCAGCAGCAAGGCGCGACAGCTGGGAAGCTTTGTGAAGAAAAACAAAAATAAAGGTTGCAGCGACTCGGGCTTCAATCATTGATTTTTTGTGATATTCAAGGTATATTAAACCATATCTCTTGATCGAAGTTGTATGATTACATGGTTCAAGATCTTAATAGAAAATTTTAAAAACCTAGCATCCGTTGTGAGGATGCGATTCCTTCAATGGCAAGTCGTTGACACGCATTTGCCCAGTAATGGGAAGCCATGGCAAGTCATTGGCACGCATTTGCCCGGAAGTGGGCAGCCATGGCATGTCAACGGCACACATTTTCCCAGCAATGGGCAGCCATGGCAAACATTTTCCAGCAATGGGACAACATTGGCAAGTCGTTGGCTTTACATTTGCCTATCCATGGGGTACCATGGCATACCCCATGGCATGTCGATGGCACATATTTGCCCAACCATGGGGCAGTATTGGCAAGTCATTGGAACACATTTGCCCAGCTATGGGCAATCATGGCATGTCGATGACACACATTTGCCCAGCAACGGGCAGCCATGGCAAATCATTGGCACGCATTTTCCCAACAATGGGGAGCCATAGCAAGTCGTTGGCATGCATTTTCCCATAAATGGGTAGCCATTGCAAGTCGACGACACACATTTTCCCAGCAAGGGGAAGCCATGGTAAACATTTGCCCAGTAATGGGGCAGCATTGGCATGTCATTGGCACACATGCCCAGCCACGGGGTAGCCATGGCATGTCAATAGCATGCATTTGCCCTACCATGGGGCAGCATTGGCAAGTCGTAGGTACACATTTGCCCAGCAATAGGGAGCCATGGCATGTCAATGGCACACATTTTTCCAATAATGGGGCAGCCATGGCACACATTTGCCCAGCAACGAGCAACCATGGCATGTCAATGGCACACATTTTTCCAGCAATGGCACAGCCATGGCATACATTTTCCCAGCAACTGGCAGCCATGGCATGTCGATGGCACACAATTTACCAGCAATGGGACACATTTGCCCAGCAATGGCAGCAATGGCACACACTTGCCCAGCAATGAGGCAGCATTGGAATTTCGATGGCACACATTTCTCTAGTAATGGGGTACCATTGGAATGTCAATGACACACATTTTCCTAGTCATGGGCAGCATTACATTGTCAATGGTGCACATTTGTCCAGCAATGGGCAACCATGGCACACAATATCCCAGCAATGGGACAGCATTAGCATGTTGAAGGCATACATTTGCCCTGCAATGGCACACATTTTCCAAGGAATGGGAAACCATTGGCATGTCAATGGCACACACTTGCTAAGCCATTACCAGCATTGGCATGTCGATGACACACATTTTCTAAGGAATGGGAACCCATTGGCATGTTAATGGCACACACTTGCTAAGCCATTACCAGCATTGGCATGTCGATGGCACACATTTTCCCAACAATGGGTAGCCATGGCAAGTCGTTGGCATGTATTTTCCCAGAAATGGGAAGCCATGGTCAGTCGTTGGCACGCATTTGCCTAGAAATGGGTAGCCATTGTATGTCGATGGCAAACATTTTCTCGAAAAGGGGCAGCCATGGCACACATTTGCCTAGCAACGAGCAGCCATGGCATGTCGATGGCACACATTTTTCCATCAATGGGGCAGCCATGGCATACATTTGCCCAGCAACCGGCCTTGGCATGTCGATGGCACACACTTTTCCAGCAATGGGGCAGCCATGGCATACATTTGTCTGGCAACGTGCGGCCATGGCATGTCGACGACGCACATTTTACCAGCAATGGGTCAGCCATGGGACACATTTGCCCAGCAATGGGCAGTTATGGCACATGTTTTCCCAGCAATGGGGCAGCATTAGCATTTCTCAGGCACACATTTCTCTAGTAATGAGGTACCATTGGAATGTCAATGACACACATTTGCCCAGCCACAGGGAAGCATTAGCATGTCAATGGTGCACATTTGTCCAGCAATGGGAACCATGGCACACAATTTCCCAGTAATGGGACAGCATTAGCATGTTGAAGGCACACATTTGCCTTGCAATGGCACACATTTTCCAAGGAATATGGAACCATTGGCATGTTGATGGCACACACTTGCTAAGCCATTACCAGCATTGGCATGTCGATGGCACACATTTTCCCAACAATGGGTAGCCATGGCAAGTCGTTGGCATGTATTTTCCCAAAAATGGGAATCCATGGTCAGTCGTTGGCATGCATTTGCCCAGAAATG
>BRYF01000027.1:24426086-24428586 GCA_030159135.1 Actinidia polygama | reverse complement strand
AGGAAGCCATAGCAAGTCGTTGACACACATTTTCCCAACAATAGGCAGCCGTGGCACAAAATTGCCCAACAATGGGTAGCCATGGCATGTCGATGGGACGTAATTTCCCAGCCATAGGGCAGCCATGGTAAGTCGATTGCATGTCGATGGCACACAATTGCCCAACCATGGGGCAGCATTTGCAACTCGTTGGAACATATTCACCCAGCAATGGGCAGCTATGGCATGTCGATGGCAAACAATTGCCTTGTAATGTACAGCCATGCCAAGTCATTAGCAAACATTTGCTCAGCAATAGGCAACCATGGGACAGCATTGGCAATTTGTTGGCACACAATTACCAAGCAATGGGTAGCCGTGGCAAGTCAGTGGCATGTCAATGGCACACAATTTTCCTAGTAATGGGCAGCCATGGCAAATCATTGGCACACATTTGCGCAACCATAGTGCAGCATTGGCATTTTGATGGCACACATTTGCCCAGCCATGGAGCAAAATTAGCAACTCATTGTCACATAATTGCCTAGCAATGAACATCATTGGCATGTCGATGGCACACATTTGCCCAACAATCGGCAACCATGGCACACATTTGCCCAGCCATGGGGTAGCATTGGCATGTTGATGGCACACATTTACCCAGCTATGGGCAGCCCTGGCACACATTTTCCTAGCAATGGGGAAGCATTGGCATGTCGATGGCACACACTTGCCCAGCTATGGGCAGTCATGGCTCACATTTGCCCAGCCATGGGGCAGCATTGGCATGTCGTTGGCACACATTTGCCCAGCAATGGGTAGCTATGGCACATATTTTCCAAGCAATGGGACAGCATTGGCATGTTGATGGCACACATTTGCCCAATAATGGGTAGCCATGACACACATTTATCAAGCAATGAGGAGGTATTGGCGTGTCAATGGCACACATTTGCTCATCGATGGGCAGGCATGGCACACATTTGCCCAGCAATGGGTAAGCATTGGCATGTCGATGGCACATATTTCTCCAGCAATGGGTAACCAATGCAAGTCAATGGTTCATAGTTGCCTTGCAATGGGCAACCATGGCACACATTTTCCCAGCAATGAGAAGCCATAGCATGTCGATGGCACCCAAGTTGCAAGCCATGGGTATTATCGGCATGTCAATGGTACACATTTACCTAAACATGGGGCAACATTGGCAAGTTGTTGGCACACAATTACCTAGCAATGAGCAGCCATGGCAACTCGATGGAAATTCGATGGCACACAATTGCCTAGCAATAGGCAGCCATGGCAAGTCATTGGCACACTTTTGCCTAGCAATGGGAAGCCATATCACACATTTTCCCAGCAATGGGCAGCCATGGCACACCTTTGCTCGGCAATAGATAGCCATGCCACACCTTTGCCGGAAATGGACAGCCATGGCATGTCGATGGTACACATTTGCCTAGCTATGGGCAACCTTGGCACATATTTGTCCAACAATGGTGCAGCATTGGCATGTCGATGGCCCACATTTTGCTTAGCCATGGGGCAGCATTGGCATGTCGATGGCACAAATTTGCCCAGCCATAGGGTAGTATTGACATGTTGATAGCACAAATTTGCCCAACAATGGGCAGCCATAGCAAGTCGATGGCACATAATTGACTAGCATTGGGCAGCCATGGCAAGTCATTGGCACACATTTTCATTTTCCCAACAATGGGCAACCATGGTATGTCTATGGCACAAAATATCCCAACAATGGGTAGCCATGGCATGTCGATGGGACATAATTTCCCAGCCATAGGGCAGTTATGGCAAGTCGATGGCACACAATTTCCCAGCCATGGGGCAGCAATTGCAATTCGTTGGCACATATTTTCCCATCAATGAGAAGCTATGGTATGTCGATGGCACACAATTGCCTTGTAATGGGCAGCCATGCCAAGTCATTAGCACACATTTGCTCAGCAATAGGCAACCATGACACACAATTTGCCCAGTTATGGGGCAGCATTTACATGTCGATAGAACACGTTTTCCCAGCCATGGGATAGCATTGGAAAGTTGTTGGCACACAATTGCCAAGCAATGGGTAGACATCGCAAGTTGGTGGCATGTCGATTGCACACAATTTTCCTAGCAATGGGCAGCCATTGCAAGTTGGTGGCACACATATGTGCAGCCATAGTGCAACATTGGCATTTTGATGGCACACATTTTGCCCAACCATAGGGTGAAATTGGCAAGTCATTGGCACATAATTGCCTAGCAATGGAGATTTGAAGCAGGACTGAGGTGGAACATCATAAAAAAAGTAGATCTATTGCAATTGCCAATCGATCAAGAGGTCCTCCAATGAGCTATCATTATAAAGATAGCCTTAAATGAGAGTGCCCAATACCGGGAGAACAACAAGAAGAAATTAGGAGGAAATCCTAGTGAGGACAAAGTTCGAAAAGATAGAATTCAAGATCTTCAAGTGGAAATTCATCAACCCCACAAAGGAATATTGTGAGTCAAG
>BRYF01000027.1:24396086-24398586 GCA_030159135.1 Actinidia polygama | reverse complement strand
CCCATTTAGGTTAGCCAATATTCAAAAATCCTAAACTTATAAATTCTGCTCAGGATCCTTCTTAGCGTTCGAACGCCAGGATGAGCGTTCGAACGGTCGAGTATTTTGCCTAGGCGTTCGAACGCCCATTGACAGCACATTGGGAGCGTTCGAACGGTAAGGCCAAAAACCCAAATTTCAAGTCTCGCATGTTTCGAACTGTAAGCAAGAGGGTTCGAACGCCCGAGCCCAGAATCCTTCTTAGCGTTCGAACGCCAAAAAGGAGCGTTCGAACGCCCACAGTGAAAACGGGGAAATGAAAAAGGGAACACAAACTTAAAATGGGGAAAACCACATGGGATCATTTCCCAACTCAGCCTTTACAACCACACATATATACACTTACTTCTTTACTTCCTTCACTTCCAATACACACACGTATACGGAGAGAGAGAGAGAAAAGAGAAGAAAGAAGAGGAAGAAAAGAGAGAGATTGGAGCTTGAGGGAGGAGCTCAACTCAAGCTAGGAAGCCATTTTTGTAAGCTCAAGGAAGCATTGAGAAAGGTATAAACACATAACCCATGCATTTGGACATATATGTATACTTAGGTTTTTAGTTATTTTGAAACTAGATCTACTAAGTTAGGTTTCGAATTTAAGGCCCATTTTAAGGTATGATAGTGTCCTTGAGTGGTGTATTGTACCCTCAAAATATTGGAAAGATTCAAGTTAGCTGATAGTGAATTGGTAGAAAATTCAAAGATCAGCTACTGTTCATGTCACTAGACGCAGGGAGCGTTCGAACGCCCAAGAACAGCGTTCGAACGGCCAAGCGTTCGAACGCCCAAGAACAGCGTTCGAACGGCCAAGCGTTCAAACGCCACTGGTAGAGCACTTTTGAGCGTTCGAACGCCAAGACCATTTTTAGGCAGAATTGGCCTTTTCCCTTAAGACTTAGTAAATTCAACCATAACATGTTAAACTCTTTAACTACCTTTTGAGAACTTAGGGTACATGTTTAAGATGGTTAGACCTAGAACGAAGGCAATTAAGTCAAGTCGAGGATTTTTATCAATTTGATTTGTAACACTAGCCTTATTGAACATAGTAATGACGTATTGTCCCTTATATATGTAGGAACGCCGAGCGTAGAACCTAACCAAGGAATCCCAGGTGAGTAACACGATGATATGAACAAAATTATGTATTTTCAAAACGTCTTCAAAGTATATTATGTATGTACAACCGTTTTCCATGCTTTCAATGCATCAAATGTATTTGTAATGTAAATGCCATGTCTTGCAAAAGTATGCAATTGTTTATGCTATGTATGAAAACCCATGGATGTTCGGTTTATACGAAAATAAGTATGTTCAAATTATATGCATGTGACACTCGGGATCCCCACTGACGGGACTTAAACCAAGTCAGCCAGTCCTAAAAGGTAGATGGGAGGACGTGAAATAAAGCCATCTACAAAAGAGATATCTCAGGCCAAAAGAGCCACCCGACCTATATGGTCATCATGTCATGCCGGATTGTTACGTTTTTATGATATGCTATGTATGTTTATGAAAGCATGTGATGCCATGTTTATGAAAGTTAAATGTCCAAGAAATGTATACGATGCTCACATTGCTTACGCTATGCTATGTTATGTACGATATGAAAATGATCCATGGTATTTTACGTTCATGCATTCGTTGTTATTCACTAAGCTTTGGCTTATGTTTTAGAAAAACAAATTTCAGGTAGTCAATCCGAGGAGCCGAAAGGAGGTTGAACAAGTCAGACTTAGTTTTGTAAGCCCGAGAGGCTTTATGTTGTATTGTGAGGGCGAGACCCTATGTTATGTATTTAGTCTATGTAAGTTTAAAGTTGATTTGGGATGTATGTAAATTGAAATACATAGGCACAACTCTGTACACTGTATGGACACACACACTTTGTTATTTTAGATACTATGACGTTTCCGCGAAAAGAAAAATTATTAGCATTATAAATGCATATGCACAGGTGATCAACCGGAAGAAATGGTAAGTTGGCCTTGGTGGGTCAGCCGCCGGCCATCACGCGCCCACGATCCGCATAGACCGGGTGTGAGACTCTAAACTTTAATCTCATAATTAATCATGCATATATACAGTAATTATGTTAATTAACGTGGTTTATTGAGTAGCGTGAATTAGTTTGGGGTTAAAATGATATTATTAAACTATTGTTAATAAACTTTATGGACTAAAGTATAAAAATTAAAAAGTTATGGGTTCAAACGTAATTAGGAAAACTAGCTTGGGGTTAAATTGAAAGATTTAGAACTTTTGGAATAAATTAAATAAGATATCAAAGTTGAAGGGGAAAAAGTGTAATTTGACCAAAAATTTTGATGCGTCAGAGGACCCGTGGCATGGTTCTCTGTTGCTTGTAAACTATGCATGTATATATATCTATATATGCGTGTATATCTTCTACCTATCTATCTACAGATAAGAAGAAAAAAAAAGAACAGAGTAGAGAAAG
>BRYF01000027.1:24383586-24386086 GCA_030159135.1 Actinidia polygama | reverse complement strand
TCAGTCTTCCATTGACAAGTGATATTTTTTTAATGCGTGTAATGAAAACTTAGCAAGACATGATCAACGCTCTAATACCCATTTGACATAGGTCAAGCACCTATAGTAATGGCTGAAACCGAAAGGTTTCAACCAATGGAAGGGGATAGTCTTGGGATGCCACTCACCAAGGGCAACGAACGTTACTCACACTCCCAAGCTACACACTTGATTTTAGGAGGACTCATTCACTCTAAGCAAGAACAAAACTTGCATAAAAATATTTTAAAGAATCATAAGTTTTTCTTTCATTCCATTCAATCATATATTTATAAGGATTAAAAAAAGTGATTCTTCAAGACTCCTAATTCCAACAAGACCTTCAAAAGACCTAGACGGCTAAGACTCTTGATTTTTCATCTACATACATGAAGACTATTAAATAAAGTTCTAGAAAGATGTGTGGTGTATCTAACTACTACATGGAATGCATACATATTATTAATGAACCTAAATACTTTGACTAAATAGTAAAAAGATACTTAAAAAACATTAATAAGAATAACACATTTTGTCCACATTACTGTCACATGTCTTGCCACATTGCTACCATGTAACCAAAGTAACATAGCAGCCTATGCTCATGCGTCGAGTCTTGAGCGATTGAGGCAAAAAAGGTGAAGGCGAGGGCGAGGGCGAGGGCGAGGGCGAAGGTGGCAATGCTAACTGCTCTACTGTCACGCCCCGCAACCCGGCCTATGCGGATCGTGGGCACGTGATAGCCGACGGCTTGCCCGCCAAGGCCAACTTACCTGTCTTCCTGTGCATACTCATTAAAATGATACAAATTTTTCTTTTGCGGAAACGTAATCATAACTAAAAGTATTAAAGTGTCACGTCCATACCGTACACAAAGTTGTGCCTAAGTTCAAATATTTACATACATCTTATAACAAAAGTAAATTATACATGTCGTGGCCGTAGATTCTACTATAGCATAAGGCCCATAAGCTACAAAACTAAATCCACATGACGTCTTCTTCTATGGCTCTTCGGATTGGCTACCTGAATTTATTTTTTTTGAAAACGTAAGCTAAACCTTAGTGAATAACATCAATGAATGAACATAAAATATCATGGATGATTTCATATCATACATACATCATATACATAAAACATAGATATAGGTCATACATGACATATCTGAAAGATGCACATAGGCATAACTTAGCTAAAACTATAACAACTCGGCTGAACTGAGTGACCATCTAGGTCGGGTGACTCTTTAGGCCTGAGCTATCTCGATTTGCAGATGATTTTATTTTACATCTCACATTTACCTTAGGACTATTTGACTTTAGGTCCCGTCAGAGAGGACTCCGAGTGTCATTATACATACATATTCTGAAAATACTTTGCTTTTCAATCAATCATATATCCATAGATTTCAATACATAATATAACAACATATGCATGCTTTAGAAGATATGGCATTTGTATCTTAACATACTCATTTTATGCATTGAAACATGGAAAACCTTTGTATATACATAATATGCGTTGAAAATCATTTTGAAAATACATAGGTTTTGTCCATGTCATTGTGTTACTCACTTGGGATTCCTTAGCTAGGTTCTACGCTTGGCGTTCCTACATATAAGGATACAATACTATGTCCCGTGAAAATGAATCAAACTAATATAATTTTTCGACTTGACCCTAAGGTATTCATTTTAGGTCACGACTTGTCAAAAATTGGTTTTGGCGTTCGAACTCCCATATTGGCATTCGAATGCTAAGGCTAAAAGTGGCTGACCGTTCGAACTCTCAAAAGACAAGTGGCGTTCGAACATTTAGACAAAATCTTCAGACCGTTCGAACGCTGTTCTTGGGCGTTCGAACGCTCACTGTGTGAAATCGTAGAAACATTAACTAGTCTCTAACAATTCCTCTAAATCTTTCTCAATACAACTCAAATCGCTCTAAGAGTTCTAGGGTGTAAAAAAAGGACTCAAAGAGGTTACAATTTCTCAAATTTATCTTTCAAAAGTGACCCTAACATACTAGATCTAAGATTAAAGTTAAGGTAAAATCCTAAACTACACATATATACATATAATTAAGGGGTTTGAGTTTATACTTCTTCCAAAAGCTTCCTTGAGCTTCAAAAATGGTTTCTATGGCCTCTCTTAGCTTTTGATTTGAGCTTCAATGTCTCTCTCTCTCTCCTCTTTCTTTTCTCTTCTCTTTTCTCTTCTCCTTTCCTTTTCTTTTGTACGTGTATGTGTGTTGTGTGAAGCATATGTGTATATATTAGCAGACACATGGAATTTCATCCCATGTGGCTCCCTCATTCTAATTTCGTATTCCTATCTTTATTTTTTGTTTTTACTGTTGGCGTTCGAACGTCCCTTTAAGCGTTCGAACGCTAAGAAGGATGTCTGGATCTGGCGTTCGAAAGACTGTTTGAACGCTAAGAAGGATTTTGGCTTGGTAGGGTTCGAACGTCTTGCTTATAGTT
>BRYF01000027.1:24346086-24348586 GCA_030159135.1 Actinidia polygama | reverse complement strand
TCCTAATAAAAAAAAACCTCAACCATGACCACAAAAAGGTGCCACTGATACTGAATGAAATTCAACCGTATAACATCAATCCAACCGATATCACTCACTTTATCTCTTAGGTAAAGACGTAATCAAGTCCCTAAAACAGTATCTATCACATCATATGATCTCAAAAGCATAATTATTTCAATCATGAAAAGCTTGTCCCCCAATGTCCAAATTGATCTCATCTTTGCATAATGTCAAGTTTTGGTAGCGAACTACAATAAGGTGGAAGTCCTCTAGTTTATTCAAATTAGAGTATTCCTCGTAGGTCAAGTGATTATTACTCAAACTATACATAGAAGCATCCAAAGGAATAGTCCTAAGGTAATAAGTCAATGACTCGAACTAACTCGTACGGTCATATATCCCCCATCCTTTAATTGATGACTGCAAAATTTGAAACAATTCAACTATTAAGAAGATCAATCCGTACTCCCACAATAGGGATTTGAATTCCTAAACCCCAAATATAACTCCAAATTTAAGAACATCCATACATCAAAAATTCAAAGGTCATTGCACTTGAGTATGACACCAAAATAATAATTTCTCTAGAAAACTAGGAACACCATCATAACCATAATTGCAATATGCTTTGAGCATTCTGAACTACTTGAACCACTTCTTCTAGGATTCATTCTATACGTCAATTCAGTCTTCAGGCACTACTGCCCTTCTACGACCTTCCCTTCTCAGTGACGTAGTTGACTACAGAAATGTCAACATGTTAAAAATCTATTATAATAAACAGCGCGTAGTAAGAAAAATCTTATGTTTTCAACATCAAGTAAGTGCTAATCATATTTAACTATAAACTTAATGCCAATAGTATCTTAATGCCATATCATCTACCATCATACTCTTCACACTCAATCTTAACTCCTCATCTTCAAGTTGTTCGTCTCAAGTTCAATATAACCAAACTGTAAGTCATGCGAACTAAAAACAAGTCGTTTAAACAAAAATCTCAACACTCCACGTGTAACACATTAGTAAAATCTTATCGTATTCTCCATATGAACAAAATTGGTAAATTTACCCCACTATTGGTATAAAATATAAATTCTCGCTTCCACAATTCTAAAGATACCATAGTGCTAACTTGAATGTGCATATAATCTATTTCGATACTTTAAAGGGTGAGCTTCTATATAGAACTAAAATCATATCAGCATTCCTTATTATCTTCGGTCTAGTAGAACAATAGTCTCATATCATAATCATAATTATATTCTTCGCACCAACAAATGTCTAACTCGACCACACTGAAAACAAGTAGGTGGTCTCCTAACCTGTGATTGCTCATGTGCCTAACTGTGGGGTTAACCCTTCCTTATTATCTTCGGTCTAGTAGAACAATAGTCTCATATCATAATCATAATTATATTCTTCGCACCAACAAATGTCTAACTCGACCACACTGAAAACAAGTAGGTGGTCTCCTAACCTGTGATTGCTCATGTGCCTAACTGTGGGGTTAACCCTTCTGTCGCGACTACCTCTACTGCCCTTTCAGTGGGCAGCCCACAACATGGTGCCCCGACTGGTGCCCAACCAAACAAATCAGCCTTCCCTGATATGTCTGGCCAGATGGTACTACCGGAATGGTAGATGAAGGCTTAACAATTGCTGCTACTGTGACTTAAAACCGCTTGGTTTCTTCAAAAAGCTTTCCTCAACTGAATGTTCTTACCATCACGTTGAGATTTCAGATTTAAAATTTTTCTAATCTCGTTCAAAGTTTCATTTATGTCTGCCTTAACGTCAGTCGTTCTAGTAGGCTCTTGCATTGGCTGTACCATGTTCCAATCTATACTATCCTCCAATTATCATATATCTCAAAACTCAAATATTCTATGAATTTGGTATTATACTCTGCTACGGTCATTGTCCCTTCAATACTAGGGTGTACTACATTGATCATCTCGTCTAGAATTCTATTATTATCATTGCTCAATAGTTGAAAGTGAAACTATAGGTCAACATTGTTCAAAGTCCATATTCAAGAATGATTTAATACATAATGATGAAATCCAGTGTATCCTAATAAAAAAAAACCTCAACCATAACCACAAAAAGGTGCCACTGATACTGAATAAAATCCAACCATATAACATCAATCCAACCGATATCACTCACTTTATCTCTTAGGTAAAGACGTAATCAAGTCCCTAAAACAGTATCTATCACATCATACGATCTCAAAAGCATAATTATTTCAATCATGAAAAGCTTGTCCCCCAATGTCCAAATTGATCTCATCTTTGCATAATGTCAAGTTTTGGTAGCGAATTACAATAAGGTGGAAGTCCTCCAGTTTATTCAAATTAGAGTATTCCTCGTAGGTCAAGTGATTATTACTCAAACTATACATAGAAGCATCCAAAGGAATAGTCCTAAGGTAATAAGTCAATGACTCGAACTAACTCGTACGGTCATATATCCCCCATCCTTTAATTGATGA
>BRYF01000027.1:24316086-24326086 GCA_030159135.1 Actinidia polygama | reverse complement strand
AGACGAAGTCAATTGCAGGTGTATAGGATTATTTTTAACTTCTATCCAGATATAACTAGCATTTGATCCATTTATCCTAGTGGTTCTAGTATTGTTGCTGTAGTTGCTGGGATAGGGATAGGGCTGCTGTTGCCTTAGTTTCCTTAATTTCCTTTGAGATGCCGTTTGCTACTGTGCATCCCAAATAGTTTGGGCCCTTGCTCAGGCCTTGAATTGTCTTGTATTGTTGCTGCCTTGTGTTCTGGTCTTCTTAGTTCTTATTGTTGTAGTTGTTGTGCTAATTTGATGCTACCATTAATCTTGTCATTGCTGTTGTGTCTGCTCTGGATCTCCTAGTTTTGATGTTGGTGTGCTATTTTCTACTGGGGCTAGGGATGTTCTCTCGCTGCTGCTATATAGAGTAGTAATTCTAGTAATAACTATCTGGTTCTCATAGTTGATGTTCCTTCGCTGCTATTCTTGTGGTGGTGGTATTTGTAGATTGAGCAAGCTTGGCTGTTTTTTGAGGTCCCTGATCTAGGTAGAAGGGCATTTACTAGTAGTTAGATCTTACGCCTCCTATCAGGAATGGAAGTCCAAGTTGTTGTCCAAGTTGCTGAAATTCAGGATCTGAGGAGTTTGAGAGTTAACAAGAGCTTGGGCTCCTTGCTCAGTCTGGAATAGCCTTCAGGAGTTTTGCTATGGGTCTTGTCGTGAATTAAGAAGCTTCTGGTCTGCTGGTTGCTTAGTCAGAAGCAGTCAGAAGCCTACTGATGTCTCTATTTTTGCATTTGCTTCTGCTATTCTTTATTGGTAATGAAGGGTCCTTGGCTTTCTCTACCGGTAGTGGCTAAATGCCCTATCGGTAGCTTTCATTCCAGTGGCTATCCCATATTAATTTCTTTCAGTAGTGGCAAGGATAGCTTCCGATAGTAGGATTTGGCTGTTTGCCCAGATTCCATAGCTTCTGATGTCGCTAATTTCTCTCCCCGATGCATCATGAAAATTGACCTCAGAAAAGCATATGACACTGTCAACTGGACTTTCTTAGAGGATGTTCTCTAAGGGTTGGGTTTTCCTCCTATGTTTGTGGGCTGGATTACGCAATGTGTTACATTTGCTTCATACTCCCTTTCCATTAATGGATCTCTCCATGGTTTCTTCAAAGGGCAAAAAGGTATCAGGCAAGGGGACCCTATCTCCCCCTTTTTATTTGCGCTCTGTTTAGAGTATTTGTCTAGGAAGTTAAGAGGTCTAAAGTTGAACCCAGATTTTAACTTTCACCTCAAATGCTCAGAGTTGAAAATTTCCCATTTAGCATTCGTAAATGATCTTATTCTTTTTGCTTGGGGAGATGTCACATCGGTGAGTTTGAGAATGGATTGTCTGAAGCATTTTGGGGATGTCTCTGGCCTTTGCATTAATGCAAGTAAGTCAAATATATTCATGGTAGGGATTAATAGAACAAATATGGAGTAGATTAAGGCCATCACAGGGTTCTCTTTGGGTAGATTTCCCTTTCCGTATGTAGGTATTCCAGTGGCAGCGTCTAGGATTTCTATTGAGCAATTTAGCCCTCTTATTTCCATAATTTCTAAGCATATAAGTTCATGGGCAGCAACCAAACTTTCATATGCTGGTAGGAGTGAGCTCATTAGATCAATTTTGCAAGGTGTGGAGTGTTTTTCGCTTTCCATTCTCCCCATTCCAATGGGAGTTAGAGAAAAGGTCATTGCGCTATGTAGGAAATTTTTATAGGGAGGCAAGGCTGCTAGTTCCAAAAAAACCCTAGTAGCCTGGAGTGATATTTGTCGGCCTAAAGGTGAAGGAGGTCTGGGTTTCATTGAGATCCATGCTTGGAACCTAGCCTTCCTATCAAAGTCCCTTTGGAACCTCTAGTCAAAAAAGGATACCTTGTCGGTTAAGTGGGTGAACCAAGTTTATATAAAAAGGGATTCTTTTGGGGAGTATCTACCATCAAAGCAAGACTCCCAAATGATTAGACAATTAGTTGGTATCAGAGACAAGATTATAATGGAAGTAGGATCAAACTGGGTTGCTCTTGACATGCTTCATTAGTGGGTAAATATGGATAAATTTAATGTCAAAGCTTGCTATGAGTTCTTCAAGGTTAAAAGTTCAAAGGTGTGCTGGGCAAAAATTGTAAGGCATCACTCCTTAATGCGAAAACACTCTTTTTTGTTATGGTTAGGACTTAAAGAGTGATTGATCACAAGGGATAAGCTTATTGATCATATTGAAGATACATCATGTGTCCTTTGTGGGGCTCCTATTGAATCCATATATCACATTTTCTTCTAATGCTCAATAGTAAGGTAGGACTGGGAGAAAATCAATAGATGGCTGGGTTTCTCGCATGCTCTAACAACTATAAAAGCTGCAACCAAATAGAGAATATATAAGAGGCTAGAGGCGCCATAATCCAATCCATTGCTAAAATGATTGGCTTTGCGATCATTGTTTACTATATTTGGAAAGCTAGAAATGTGAGGATGTTTGAAAGAAAAGTCTCCCATCCGTATGGCATCATTAGAGAGATGAAGATCCAAGTTTACAAAGCCCTCCATGCATCCTTCCCAAATTTACGGGAGCTATGAATCCTATTATCCCAGGTTTTTTAAAATGGGTGTGTCTCTGTTGCTGGTTCTGTGGTTTTATGTATAAGTTTTTATTCTGGCTTTTGCTTATATCTACTTTAAGTCTTCTAATGTTTTCTTGTTAGAGCTATCTGGTTATTTAATTCTTGTAGCAACTCTCTAGTTCTTGGGGATATGCTCGCTAGAGCATGCTCTGGATGGTGTCTTCTGTAGGGCCTTTGCTGCTGTTTTTGAGCTTCTGTCTGTGATTGGTCTTTTAGGGTCCTGTATTTTTCTCATGGATCCCTTCAAAGCCTGTGGATACTATTGTTTCTACTGCTACAATTGGTAGTGGGCTCTCTGGTTTGGGTCCAGCTTAGAAAAGTTCTATCTGATGTTGTTGTTGATATTGCTATTACTGTGATCTATGTTATTGCTGCTGATGCAATTTGTGAAAGCTTTTGTTGATTTATGGTTCTCCTTGTAGAGTCCAAGCTCTTAAGCAAAGTCTTGGTCTTTGGTTGTGTAGGATCTTAAAAAAAATGTTGCTGATGTTGCTTGCTTGGTTGGTTTGCTGGTGTTTCTGGTTCTTTGTAATAGTTGCTGGACTTTCCATAAGGCCCTGCGAGTGTTTGTTATTGGTGCTGCTGTTTATGGGTCTTAGTCTCTGAGCTTTGATCAATTCTCTAGTCTTGCTGCTGAGCTTGTTTGCTGCTAAGTTCTCTAGTCCTCTAATGCTGTCCTGTTCTTGCTGGTCTCTATTTTTGGAGTTTAGTTTTTGTCTATTATTGTTGGGTTGTTTTATAAAAATAAAGAAAAAAGAAGAGTAGAATTTGCTGATGCTGCTTCGTTTTTGCTCTTGGCTAGGGTTTCAATTTTGTAAAGCACTGCTGATTTTTCTATTTGCGAATGCTGGTGCTGCTGGTGAGTTTGGTGTCGTGTCTGGTTTAGCAGCTCAGTTTTTATGATTCTGGGTTGCCTTTCCTGGGCTCTGGTTAAAGCTTAAATTTTAAGGTCTGTCTGCTTGGCTTGTTGAGAGTTATTGTTGTTGTTCCTCCGCGTCTGTTTGCTGTTGCTGGAATAATCATCTATAAGCAAGCAGTTTGTTGAGTGTTGTTTTATACGGCTGCTGTGTTCATGTTGCTGAGCCGTCTTAGTTCCTATGGTTGTTCATTTTGGGGCTAGGTTTCAGTAGCTCTATGTTGCTGAGGTCTGGTTCAATCTGGCCTTGACTTCCGTATCTAGTCGTGGTATTGGGGAGCTGATGCTACTGCTTTTAGTTTTTAGTGTTGCTGCTGGTTTTTCCTCCTTTGCTACTGCTTTGCCTCTTTGCTGGTTTGGGGTTTGCTGTAAAGGTGTCACTATCCTTTGTATTTCGGTCAGTGACTGTTGTTATGTTCTCTTGGGATATTGTTCTTGTTCTTGTTGGGCTCTGCTCCCTGCATTTGCTGCTGGAGTAGTCTCTGCTGATTTTGGATTACTATAGATGCTTGTTGATGTTTCATTCTGGGGCTGGTCTGTTGATGTTGTTGTTGCTTAGTTCACTTGCCTATTGCTGTTGTTGCTGGTCTGCAGTTGTGGTCTTTGCTGCTACTGCTACGTAGGTTGCTGGGCCATTTTTCTGCTACTGCTTAGCTCCTCTGCTGGCTATTGAGGCTGGTTGCTGAAGTTTGCTGCTGATTCTACTAAGGCGCCCCTCTTCCTTGTTGTGGTTGTTGGGGATCTGATGCGGAGCTGTGCAGGTGACCCTTAAACTTTCTAGTTTGTTGGTTAGCTTGTGTGCCCGTGCGCACTTGTGCACCTGTTGTTGATGGTATGTTTTGTTTTCCTTTGTATTCCTTGTTTGGCTTGGTGTTATTCCGACTTAGATAGTTGGTTTTGTTTTGCCTCCAAAATTGGAGGCAGATGCTTGCTGTTGGTCCCGATTGTGGGTTCCTCTTTGTTTCCATTTGTAGTCTTCTAGTTTGGCTTTGCGCCACTTGTTTGTCTCCTGGGCATGTCTAGTGAGATCTGCTCATTTATTCCGTATATTCATTACTTACTGATCAAAAAAAAAAGAAAAAGCTCTCAGTCTGTCAATCCTTACTATGTCTGGACCTGTTAGGTTTCCCCGTGTTGAGTCAAATTACGTCGCAGGCTCCACTCTTGGTGGTGCCCTTCTGTAAATTCCTTTAAGTTTTAGCCTTGCGACCATACTTCCACTTGGAACCCAAAAAATTTAATTTCTCATAAGGTGCCAGCGGAGTCCTAAAAGTAACATCCGTTGATCCCTAGTTGGCATCGTTTATGGTTGAACTAGGACTAGGACGGTATCTGATCGTTTTAGAGCCCCCAACTTTCGTTCTTGATTAATGAAAACATCATTGGCAAAAATGCTTTCACAGTTGTTCATCTTTCATAAATCCAAGAATTTCACCTCTGACTATCCCTGTTAATCTTTACTCTGATCTCAAAGGCCAAGAGAATAGGATCGAAATCCTATGACGTTATCCCATGCTAATGTATCCAGAGCGTAGGCTTACTTTGAGCACTCTAATTTATTCAAAGTAATAGCGTTAGAGGTCCGACCCACCCAGTTAAGGCCAGGAGCGCATCGTCGGCAGAAGGGACGAGACAACCAGTGCATACAAGAAGGCGAACCGGTCGACCCAACCCAAAATCCAACTACGAACTTTTAAACTACAACAACTTAAATATACACTATTGGAGCTAGAATTATTGCGGCTGCAGGCACCAGACATGCCCTCCAATGGATCCTCGTTAAAGGATTTAGATTGTACTCATTCCAACTACCAGACTTAAAGAGATTGTTATTTATTGTCAGTACCTCCCCATGTCAGGATTGGGTAATTTGTGCGCCTGTTGCCTTCCTTGGATGTAGTAGCCATTTCTCAGGCTCTCTTTCTAGAATCGAACCCTAATTCTCTATCACCCGTCACCACCATAGTAGGCCACTATATTACCATCAAAAGTTGATAAGGAAGAAATTTGAATGATGCGTCGCCGACACGAAGGTCATGCGATCTGTCGAGTTATCATGAATCATCAGAGTAATGGGTAAAGCCTGCGTCGACGTTTTATCTAATAAATGCATCCCTTCCAGAAGTCGGGGTTTGTTGCACGTATTAGTTCAAGAATTACTACGGTTATTCGAGTAACAAATCAAACAAACTATAACTGATTTAGTGAGCCATTCGCAATTTCACAGTCTGAATTAGTTCATACTTACACATGTATGGCTTAATCTTTGAGACAAGCATATGACTACTGGTAGGATCAACCAGGTAGCATTCCTTTGCGATGTTGGCACCACATGAGCCTAGCCGAGCAATCGATAGGTCAAGACGGGCACAACAATCTTCCAAATTGAGGGTTGAACACTTTGTGGGTAAAAAGGTCAAAAGACCAATTTTCCTTAAAAGATTTATGCATCTGAGAGCACGAGTAAAGCGCCCATGAGCCATGTATGCAACTTCAACATGAGGCACACATGGTACATGAGTGATACTTTGAGGTTCACTTGAACCACAAAGTGGTGCAGAGCGAAATAAGGTCTTTATAGAGCTTCATTGCATCAGAGGTATACAACACAGGAACCCATGGGACGCTCAAGGTAATTATTATTACTCTTGAAGCATAACTAGAGAGGAATGCATGAGATGAATTTGTTGTACAAAGCAAGAAAACATCAAACTCGCACAAGCCAAACACCACCCATGCAATACTACGTACATTATGCTCTGACTCCACCAATTGAATCAGACCCCATCGATCAACATATTGACCGACAATAATGCAATTACATCGAGAAAAGACAGAACAAGCACCGATAGGCATGAAATTTCAACGGACAAGATTTGACATTTTTACAACAGACCAAAATATCAGGACAATGTGTTATGCAATAGTCGTCATCAGGCAATAGTAGCATACAAGCACGACCAAGCAGCATCTAGGAATGTCGCACGAGCCCATGACATCGCCACCCCCAACTGTTTACATAGGCAAACGATGGGCGAGCGTTAGCATGCCAAAAGTTGTTCCACATAATTTTCTAGCATGGCAAGGACATCGGCCACGTTTGAGAAGCCCATTTTCATGCTTGAACATGACAGCAAGCACCCTTGCTAGACCATGGCAGCGCATCCCAACTAGGCATGCACAGGCCTTGTGCTGGAAAGCATATCCGCTAGGCACGTGCTTTGCATTTAGGCATCGATAGCCATTAGCTCCGCACATTTAACGCTTGCGGAGAATGCCCAACCAACCCAAGGCCACACACGATTTCAGCAACGCATCTCAATATTCGAGGGACAAGTTAGGACAATGTGTTGTGCAGCACCCACGAGCGATGCAAAGACATCGTCAGGCAATAGTAGCATATACAAGCACAACCAAGCAGAGCATTAAGGAATGTCGCACGAGCCCATGACATCGCCAACCCCTACTAGTTTCATAAGCATATGATGGGCGAGCGTTAGCATGCCCAAATTCATTCCACATAATTTTCTAGCATGGCGAGGACATCGGCCACGCTTGAGAAGAATGCACGCTTGAACATGCCAGCAAGCACCCTTGCTAGACCATGGCAGCACATCCTAACTGGGCATGCACAAGCCTTGTGCTGGAAAGGCATATCCCCTAGGCACGTACTTTGCATTTAAGCATACGATAGCCATTAGCTTCGCACATTTAACCCTTGCGGAGAACACCCAACCAACCCAAGGCCACACATGATTTCAGCAATGCATCTTGATATTCAAGGGACAAATCGAGATAATGTGTTGTGCAGTGGCCACGAGCGATGTCAAGACATTGTCAAGCAACACTAGCATACAAGCACAACCAAGCAGAGCAACAAGGAATGTCGCACGAGCCCATGACATCGCCACCCCCTACTAGTTGCATATGTAGACGATTGGCGAGAGTTCACATGCCCAAAGTCATTCCACATAATTTTCTAGCATGGCGAGGACATCGGCCATGTTTTACAAGCCCATTTACACGCTTGAACATGCTAGCTAGCATCCTTGTTAGACTATGGCAATGCATCCCAATTGGCCATTATCAACCTATGGATTGAGCGGTAAGATGGGCAATGGGGCTACCAATGGCTATGGTCCAAGCATTCTCTAGGCCCGTGCATGCACGAGAAAGCCTTGCAAAGAATGCCCAACAACCCCAAAGGCAGAGCTCCACAACAACCCCTTCTCACAACTGCATGCTTGTCATTGTTGACCAACTCATCAATCGATAGACCGACGTTGAACTTGGCTGCCCATGGCCATTGTCTAAGCTTTCTCTTTTAAAGAATGCCCAACAAGCCAAAAGGTAGCCCATCCCAGGCACCAATGCGTGCGGCAATGCCTTCTTATTTCCAAGTAACATGCTCGACAATGCTTGCCTACTACCAACCAACGTGCTCGGCAATGCCTGCCTATTGCCGATTCACGCGTGCGACAATGCCTTGCCATTGCCGACCCACGCGTCCGGCATGCTGACCCATGCGCGCGGTAATGCTTACCAATTGCCAACCAACGTGTGCGGCAATGCATGCCCAATTTTGACCCACGCGTGTGGTATTGCCAACCCACGCTAGGTAAGGGGAGGCCTGGGCATACACTGCCCTTATATATGCTATATGAGCTTTTTTCAAAAGGCCAGAACAGAAGGAAACATTGCCCATGCTTGAGGAGTCATAATAGATTTTTTTGAAAGAGATAAATTACTTTTATGAAAATTGAATTGGAAGTTTAAGATAATAAATAATAGCACAACATAAAAAAATTGAAAATTTTTGAGCCCCGAATAATTAATTTTAATTTTTTACTAAACCAAAAGTTAAAAATGGGAAAAATAGTAAAAATTCTAAAAAAAATATGAAAAATATTTTGAATGAGTTTTATAATATATATATATATATCAAAAAACATCGTATGTGTTTCATCTTATATGCGAATGAAGGCCGGGTGAAGTAATAAATATTTAGACTAGTTTACATATAGGGTTGAGCCGCATAAAAATGAATACGTAGTTAGGTTGTCAAAATATCGAATTAAACGGGATGTTCAAAAGAGCAACGGGGCATTAGGGGGATTTTTTTTCTTTTAGAGGGGGAGGATGGATACGTGTTTTGAAAACGGAACTGGGTAAGGAAATGTTTTGTCATAGCATTCACATGGGCTTACGACTAGCCACGGGTGTCCACCGAAGGTCTTGGCATATGCACCGAACACGGGTGTGGCCTTTAAAATTGTTGCCCTTGGCCCGAGTCTCGATTGCCCTTCACATTTGTTGACCTTGAGATTGCAATTGACAACAAACCCAGCCATGGCTAAAATTTCTTGGCAATAGGAAACCAAGGTACACATTTGCTCGGCCATGGCACACATTTTCCTAGTCATGGCTCAAATTTCTCGGCAATGAGCAGCCATGGCACACATTTGCTCGGCCATGGCTATCACGCCCCAACAACTTGGCCTATGCAGATATAGGACACGTGACTGGCCGACAGCCTAACTACCATATGCCAACATGCATTAAACTAATTAAACACCTGTGCATACTCATTTATAATGATACATAATTGCGGAAATATCATAATAACCATAAAAGAGAAAGTATCGAGTACATATAGAGTTGTGCCTAAGTTTTAACTTTTTACATACATCACATGGCCAACTTTAAACTTTTCATAACATGGCTATAACATTGCCACATAACATGGAGTCTAGCACATACAACACGACATAAGGCCCTTTGGCCACAAAACTAAAATCTGCATGACAATTTCCTCTAGGGCTCTTCAGATTGGCTTCTTAAAAATTGTATTTGAAAACACAAGCTATACACTTTCTCGGCAATGGCTAGCCATGGCATAAATTTTGCCCGCCCATGGCTTAAAATTTTCAGCAATGGACAGCCATAGAACACATTTACCCAGCCATAGCTCAAATTTCTTGACCATGGGACACAATTACCTAGCCATGGCTCAAATTTCTCGGCATTACCTAGCCATGGCTCAAATTTCTCGGCAATGGGCAGCCATGGAACACATTTGCCCAGCCATGGCTCAATTTTCTCGGCAATGGGAAGCCATGGCACAAAATTTCTTGGCCATGGCTCAAATTTTGCCCAACAATGGGTAGCCATGGCAAGTCGATGGCACAATTTGCCTAGCAAAGCAATGGGTATACATGGCAAGTCGTTCGCACACGTTTGCCCAGACATGGGCAGCATTGGCATGTCGATGGAACACATTTGCCCATCCAAGGGGCAACTTTGGCTAGTTGTTGGCACACAATTGCCTAGCAATGGGAAACCATGGCACCCATTTGCCCAGCAATGGGCAGACATAGCATGTCCATGGCATACATTTGCCCAGTAATTCGTCAGCTATGGCACACATTTCCCAAGCAATTGGT
>BRYF01000027.1:24303586-24308586 GCA_030159135.1 Actinidia polygama | reverse complement strand
CTAATTAAGAAAAATATCATAGTAGATCTTGGCTATTTAGTTGGTTCATTTATCGTCTTCTAACATAAGGGAAGAAATTGACATTAAGTCATAGCATTAATCACAATAAATAGTTTTATTAATCTTACTTAAGAGATGCTACATAAATTTCAATCCTACAGCTACACCAAAAATGTGTGTGTCTCTTTCTAAAAACATTATCTCCTAAATCTAAGGTCTTTGTGAAAACTACTACAAATCATCCTTATCCACAATTTAATGCCATTGAGGTAATCATAACAATAACATTCGGGTGGCTAATCAAAACTCAATATCACTTCCTCATCGGTCTCCAAAATAATAGAGTTCTAAGACTCATGTGGTCGATCCTCTAAACTTTGAAAACTTCTATCTATTGATTCAATACCTCCAATTTGACTCTTAAGCTATCCGTGTTCTTCAGACACATCACATACTCCAAACAACGATCTTTGTCATCTCATCACGCTTCCGTTGCGCTACTCTGATACCTAACTTGTGACTATTTTTGTGCCTGACTATAGGGTTTACTGTTCGGTTGTGATTACCTCTACTGCTCATTCAGTGGGCAACATACAACATGGCGCCCTGATTGTACCAACCAAACAAATCGGCCTTTTTTGATATTTCTGGTCGGGTGATACTACCGAAATGGTAGACGGAGAACTAATAAAAGACGGTTAATGTAACTTAGAACCATTTGGTTCCTCAAACTTGGTTCACCACTCTTCATTTGGTACCCAAGTTATTCCACTATGCTTTTGTTGTGCTATTCTGATGCTATTCTTTCATCACATATCTTAGACAAATAGTTTTAAACTCTTCGAAACACTCATTTCATTACTGATGATAATGAGTACTAAACTCGATTATTCAACTTAATTATCTAATAAGCATGTTAATACGACCAGAAATATCACTAATAAAAGACGGTTAATGTAACTTAGAACCATTTGGTTCCTCAAACTTGGTTCACCACTCTTCATTTGGTACCCAAGTTATTCCACTATGCTTTTGCTGTGCTATTCTGATGCTATTCTTTCATCACATATCTTAGACAAATAGTTTTAAACTCTTCGAAACACTCATTTCATTACTGATGATAATGAGTACTAAACTCGATTATTCAACTTAATTATCTAATAAGCATGTTAATAGGATGTCGTGTATTGGCATATTCATAATACTTCTTCTACATATGATTCTGGCGTAACGCTCGTACTAATGGGACGACTTTAACTCTAAAGACTTGGTTATTGCGACCCTAACTCTCGATCAATCTTTCAAGGTAACTTAAATCTTTATTCATAGCTAAGGGATAGTGATTAGTCATGCATATGGGGTTATAAACTTACTCTTGGTTTAAAATTCTCGTCGCCTAGCAACTCCTATCAATATTGAATTGGTGGTCATTTCTCGATTTGTGCTTGTCATCCTTTATGTAGAGGCTATGCTAATCTTCTCTGAATCGTTCCAATTTTATTGGATGTCCCTAAAGGAACCTTATTGATATTTGATGTATTCACGCGCCTTCAATCCGCATAGGCCGGGTTGCGGGTCGTGACAAATATAATGCTTTGAATGTCATATATTTGGGCATATTGCTACGGATTGTCCAACAAAAAATAAAACCAAGAAAAATAGGGTTTTGATAGTGACTCAAAGTGATTTTGAGAAGGAAGAGGAATCATACTGTGATGATGAGTTCAAAAATTTCACTGCATTCATGACTTCTTCTGCTGAAGTAACAGAAACATCATCAAAGCCTCGAGAAATTGAAAAATCAGATGATTCAAATGGTACAGTTGGATCTCTCAAGGAAGAATCAGATGATGAAGACAAAAGTAAATTGCAGCAAGTTTATGATCAATTGTACAAGCAATCATACAAGCTCACTGATGTAAATGTCAAATTAGGTAAGAGATTGAAAAAGGCTCTAGAAGACGTTGACTCCTTGAAAAAGATGAATCAAGATACTCAAGCAAAGATCAGTTAGTTGAAAAATCATCAAACAACCATGACCGACAAAGTGAGATTTCTCGAGAAAGATGCGTTTGATAGAGATGGCTTCAAGAGGGCTCTTGAAGAAAAGATTCTGAAACTTGAAGCTGATCTCTCGAAGACTAGGCTAGCATTCAAGTAGTATGAGACAAGTGCATCTACTATTGATAAAGTGTGTTTGAATCAGAAGCACTCTTGGGATACTCATGGTATTGGATATGAGGCCAAACCAACCAAATTTGTTCTTGAAGAAAGGTATAAAATCCTTCTTAGTTTGTTCCTATCTGTCACTACTGTGGTATAAGAGGTCATATTAGGCCACAATGCCATAAATTGTATGGATTACCTATGGACTATGTTCAAACTCACAATGTTCAAAATCAAGGTAGATCATACAATGGTCAGATGTCTAATAGGTTTTATGTGTTGTCTGAGCAAATGAATTTTACTTGAAAAAAATTTCAAAGACATGCTCACCCCCAACACCATGGAAACTATATGGTAGGATCTTCTGTAAAACATACCTCAAGGAAAGGTAAAAAACATAATAGACAATCACTAGCTAAGCATGTAAATGCTATACCTAAGACTGTATGGATAAGGAAGAATGACCTGAGAGGATATGTTGTCCACATTGCACTGAAGGCTTATAGTTCTAGTATGTGGTATCTAGATAGCCCTTGCTCAAGGCATATGTGTGGTAATATAGAGTTTTTTGACACTATGACTAAATGAGATGGAGGTTTAGTAACTTTTGGAGATGGCAGCACTTCTAGAGTTATGAAAAAATGTAATATAAGATCTCAAGGGTTACCAAATCTCATTGATGTATTGCTAGTTGAGGGCTTAAAGGCTAATCTCATAAGCATCAGTCAGGTATGTGACACACAACATCAAGTCCAGTTTTTTAAAACTGAATGCTCTATTTTTTATAGAAATGGTACTTGTGTTATGAAAGGTGCGCACACTCCTGATACTTGCTATGAGATCACCTCAGAGAGTGGTATTACTTGTAATTCTACTAAACTAGATGAGACTGAGTTGTGGCATCAAAGACTTGGTCATGCAAACTTTAATGATCTTTCTAGACTTTTCAGCTCAGAACTCATCCATGAGATTCCAAAACTTAGAAAAACCATAAGTTGTGTTTGTGGACCATGCCAATTAGGAAAATAAATCAAGTCCATGCACAAGAAAGTTAAGAAGATTACAACCTCTAAACCTCTTGAACTTGTTCATATGGATTTGATTGGCCCCACTCAAATTGAGAGTATTGGAAGAAAGAAATATATTTTTATGGCAGACGATGATTTCTCTAGATTTACATGGGTTGATTTTATTCGAGAAAAATTTGACGAGTTCTCGGTGTTTAGAGCATTGTGTTTGAAAGTACAGGTAGAGAAGGGTACAAGAATTGGATGCATTTGCAGAATACACACAGATCATGGTAGGAAATTTGAAAATTCTGAGTTTGCTAATTTTTGTGATGAGTAGAGCATAAGACATGAATTCTCTACACCAAAGACACCTCAACAGAATGGCATGGTAGAGATAAAGAATTAGGTGTTCTAGGAAATGGGCTGAGTAATGCTGCATGGGAAGAAAGTTCCATAGAAATTTTAAGCCGAGGCAATCAATACAGCAGCATGTTACATTGCAAATCAAGTCTATTTGAGAGTTGGTACCAAGCAAATGCCATATGACTTGTGGAAATGTAAGAAGCTAGATGTTAAATACTTTCAGGTATTTGAGAGTAAATGCTACATCCTGAGGGATAGAGAGCATCTAGGTAAGTTTGATACCTGAAGCAATGAAGGAATATTTCTTGGATGTTCTATTAACAATAGAGCTTATTGTGTTTATAATTTGCATACTTTTACTATTATGGAATCAATAAATGTGATTATCGATGATACTTTAGTTCACAATGATGATGCACTTGATGAGGATTATGATTCAGATAGTGCACCTTCTTGAGACTTGGAGAAGAAGAAAAATGAATAAAAAGATGAAGTAGTGACCCGAATGGACAAAGCTATAGATGATTTTAGAATCAACCTGGAACTATCGTCCAGAGTAAAGCTAAACCATTCGTGATCTAGTCAAAGAGAAAGTTATCTCTCTAGAGCATATTTTCACTGAAAATCAACTTACTGATCTCTTCACCAAACCTCGGACACTTATAGGTTTGAATTTTTGTGAAAATTCCTAGGAGTGTGTTCTCTCGAGTAGTTTTTTATGTTGGGGTTGTGGCTTGAGTGTTCCTTAGCGTCTCATCTTTTCTCAAGCCGTGTCTAATGGGTGTTGTGCTCAGTGTGTGTGTGTGTGTGCATTTTCTTTTGTGTCTAAACTTGTTCATGACCTATCTGTCTTCCTTGCAAAGCACTTCCCATGAAATGGTAGTAGTATGAGAATGTTCTAAATTGAATCTTGTATGCATCTTTGATTGTGTAGTGGTAATTCAAATGACATTGATGATACTAGTCATGCTGTTGCTTCATGTTGAATTGGTGCTCTCCTCATGAGATCTCTTCGAATATGGAATCCGTTTGTTTTGATCTTTTTGCAAACTTTATATTGGATGATCTCTCTTAGTTATGAATGTCTAAAATGACTGTGGCCATGTATACCCTTTCTTGAAAGAAAAAGTTATTTTGAATTGGGTGAAAAGGGCTACCTATGAGTATGAGAGAAGCAACCCTTGTTATGTGACAAGAGGAGACGGCTACCCGCTCATGTGTGTGAAAGCCACCATCCTCATATGGTCAGTAATGTTTTAATGTTGGACAATTGAAGAGATAGGGTTGGAACTTTAAATGGTAATTAGAAGGATCAGTCCAGAAAAATAAAAACAAAAACTAATAAAAAATTGATTAGGATAGCATGAGGGGTTTGACTTTTAGTGCTTCAGTGGTCAGGAGGAGATCTCCATTATGAACCTGCCTATATCTTGTTCTAGGGTCCGTATTAACATGCATCTT
>BRYF01000027.1:24278586-24298586 GCA_030159135.1 Actinidia polygama | reverse complement strand
GGTAACGACTCAAGGATAATAACAATTTTAGATTCACCATCAATCTCCTCATCAAGGATCTCCATAGTGTTTAAATGACCAAATATTATTAAAACATGTTCTTTCACTGAAATACCTTTCCTAAGATTTTGGATCATTCACTTTCTTCTATTTTTTCAGTAATCCAATTTTAATTTAGAATATGTTTGGACTAGTCGAAACTTTCTTCTTTTTTCACTTGCCCTTTCCTTGGGAGAAGGCTTAAAAAATAAAGTTTTTTTTTACATTGTTAATACTAGGATGTCCTTTGATAATACTTTTTGCTGCCTATAGTGCAGATTAAAACTCAGCAAGTGTAAAATTAATTTTGTTCAAACTGCAATTGAGCTTCAACTGATTAAAAGAGTCAGGCAGCGACTCAAAGATAATATCAATCTAAGATTCATCATCAAAGATCACCATGGTGTTTAAATGATCAAATATTTTAAAAACATGTTCTTTCATTGGAACAACTTTCCATGGATTTTGGATCATTCACTTTCTTCTATTTTTCAATACTCTAATATGAATTTAGAATATGTTTGGACCATAGTATTGTTAATACTAGGATGTCCGTTGATAATACACTTTGCTATCTGTAATGTGTTTAAAATCTCAGCAAGGGTAATATTCTTCAAACTACAATTGAGCTTAAACTGATTAAAATAGTCAAGTAGCGACTCAAGGATATTAACAATTTTAGATTCACGATCAATCTCATCATCAAATATCTCCAAAGTGTTTAAATAACCAAATATAATTAAAACACTAGTAATTACCCGTGCTCACAAGCACTACGCGAAGAAAGTGAATGATCTAAAATTCAAGGAAAAGTGTTTCAGTAAGATAACATGTTTTAAAAATGTTTGGTCATTTAAACACTTTGGAGATCACTAATGATGAGATTGATGGTGAATCTCAAATTGTTATCAAAGGACATCCTAGTATTAACAATGTAAAAAAAACTTTATTTTTCAATCCTTCTCCCAAATAAAAGGCAAGTGAAAAAAGAACAAAGTTCCGAGTAACTCAAACATATTCTAAATTCATATTAGAGTATTAAAAAATGGAAGAAAGTGAATGATCCAAAATCCATGAAAAGTTGTTTCAATGAAAGAACATGTTTTTAAAATATTTGGTCATTTAAACACCATGGTGATCTTTGATGATGAGATTGATGGTGAATCTTAAATTGATATTATCTTTGAGTCGCTGCCTGACTCTTTTAATTAGTTGAAGCTCAATTGCAGTTTGAACAAAATTAATTTTACGCTTGCTGAGTTTTAATCTGCACTATAGGCAGCAAAAAGTATTATCAAAGGACATCCTAGTATTAACAATGTAAAAAAAAATCATTTTTTAAGCCTTCTCCCAAGGAAAGGGCAAGTGAAAAAAGAAGAAAGTTCCGACTAGCCCAAACATATTATAAATTAAAATTGAATTACTAAAAAATAGAAGAAAGTGAATGATCCAAAATATTAGGAAAGGTATTTTAGTGAAAGAACATGTTTTAATAATATTTGGTCATTTAAACACAATGGAGATCTTTGATAAGGAGATTGATGGTGAATCTAAAATTGTTATTATCCTTGAGTCGTTACCTGACTCTTTTACTCAAATGAAGCTCAAATGTAGTTTGAACAAAATTAATTTTATACTTGCTTAACTTTGAAATGCAATACAGGCAGCAAAATATATTACCAAAGGACATCCTAGTATTAACAATATAAAAAAATATTAATTTTTTAAGCCATCTCCCAATGAAAGAGCAAGTGGAAAAAGAAAAAAGTTCCGAGTGACCCAAACATATTCTAAATTCAAATTAGAGTATTGACAAATGAAAAAAAGTGAATGATCCAAAATCCAAGGAAAGGAGTTTCAGTAAAAGAACATGTTTTAAAAATGTTGGGTCATTTAAACACTGTGCAGATCATTAATGATGAGATTGATGGTGAACCTTAAATTATTATCAAAGGACATCCTAGTATTAACAATTAAAAAAAACTCATTTTTTAAGCCTTTTCCCAAGGAATTGGCAAGTGAAAAAAAAAAAAATTCTTAGTAACCCAAACATATTCAAAATTCAAATTGGCGTATTGGCAAGTGGAAGAAGGTGAGTGATCCAGAATCCAAGGAAAGATGTTTCAGCGAAAGAACATGTTTTAAAAATATTTGGTCATTTAAATACCATGATGATCTATGATGATGAGATTGATGGTGAATCTTAAATTGATTTTCTCTTTGAGTCACTGCCGGACTCTTTGAATCAGTTTAAGCTCAATTGTAATTCGCACAAAATTGATTTTACACTTTTGAGCTTTTAATCGCACTACAAGCAGCAAAATGTATTATCAAAGGACATCCTAGTATTAACAATGTAAAATAACACTTCTTTTTTCAAGCCTCCTCCAAAGGAAAGGGTAAGTGGAAAAAGAAGAAAGTTATGAGTAGCCCAAACATATTCTAAGTTCAAATTAGAGTACTAAAAAATGGAAGAAAGTGAATGATCCAAAATCCTAGGAAAGGTGTTTCAATGAAAGAACATGTTTTAATAATATTTGGTCATTTAAACACTCTAGAGATCTTTGATGATGATATTGATGGTGAATCTAAAATTGCTATTATCCTTGAGTCCCTACCTGACTCTTTTAATCAGTTGAAGCTCAATTGTAGTTTAAATAAAATTGATTTTATATTTGCTAAGCTTTTAACCGCACTACAAGCATCAAAAAATATTATCAAAGGACATTCTAGTATTAACAATGTAAAAAAACTTCATTTTTCAATCCTTCTCCCAAGGAAAGGGCAAGTGGAAAAAGAAGAAAATTCCGAGTAACCCAAACATATTCTAAATTCAAATTAGAGTACTGAAAAATGGAAGAAAATGAATGATCCAAAATCCATGAAAAGTTGTTTCAATGAAAGTACATGTTTTAAAAATATTTGATCATTTAAACACTATGGTGATCTCTAATGATGAGATTGATGGTGAATCTTAAATAGATATTATCTTTGAGTCTCTACCTGACTCTTTTAATCAGTTGAAGCTCAATTGTAGTTTAAACAAAATTAATTTTATATTTGCTAAGCTTTTAACCGCACTACAGGCATCAAAAAATATTATCAAAGGACATCCTAGTATTAACAATGTAAATAAACTTTATTTTTCAAACCTTCTCTCAAAGAAAGGGCAAGTGAAAAAAGAAGAAAGTTCTGAGTAACCCAAACATATTCTAAATTCAAATTAGAGTATTGAAAAATGGAAGAAACTGAATGATCCAAAATCCGTGGAAAGTTATTTCAATGAAAGAACATGTTTTAAAAATATTTGGTCATTTAAACACCATGGTGATATTTGATGATGAGATTGATGGTGAATCTTGAAATGATATTATCTTTGAGTCGCTGCATGACTCTTTTAATCAATTTAAGCTCAATTGTTATTTGAACAAAATTGATTTTACACTTTTGAGCTTTTAATCATACTTTATGTAGCAAAATGTATTATCAAAGGACATCCTAGTATTAACAATGTAAAAAAAACTTCATTTTTCAAGCCTTCCCCCAAGGAAAGGGTAAGTGAGAAAATAAGAAAATTCTGAGTAGCACAAACATATTCTAAATTCAAATTGGAGTACTTAGAAATAGAAGAAAGTGAATGATCCAAAATTCTGGGAAATGTGTTTTAGTGAAAGAACACGTTTTGATAATATTTGGTCATTTAGACACTCTGAAGATCTTTGATGATGATACTGATTGTGAATCTAAAATTACTATTATCCTTGAGAGTCTCTACCTGACTCTTTCAATTAGTTGAAGCTCAATTGTAGCTTGAACAAAATTCATTTTACACTTACTGAACTTTTAAATGCACTAGAAGTAGAAAATTGTATTATCAAAGGACATCCTTGTATGAACAATGTAAAAAAAAACTTATTTTTTTAAGCCTTCCCCCAAGGAAAGGGCGAGTGAAAAAAGAAGAAAGTTCTCAGTAACGCAAACATATTCTAAATTCAAATTAGAGTATTGGAAAATGGAAGAAACTGAATGATCCAAAATCCGTGGAAAGTTGTTTCAATGAAAGAACATGTCTTAAAAATATTTGGTCATTTAAACACCATGGTGATCTTTGATGATGAGATTGATGGTGAATCTTGAATTGATAGTATCTCTGAGTTGATATTTGACTCTGTTAATTAGTTTAAACTCAATTGTAATTTCAAAAAAATTGATTTCACACTTACTGAGCTTTTAAATGCAATACTGGCAGCAAAATGTATTATCAAAGGACATTCGAGTATTAACAATGTAAAAAAAACTTAATTTTTTTAGCTTTCTCCCATGGAAAGGGCAAGTGGAAAAAGAAGAAACTCTCGAGTGACCCAAACATATTCTAAATTCAAATTAGAGTATTGGCAAACGGAAGAAAGTGAATGATCCAAAATCCAAGAAAATGTTTTTCAGTAAAAGAACATGTTTGGTCATTTAAACACTCTGGAGATCATTAATGATGAGATTGATTGTGAATCTCAAATTGTTATCAAAGGACATCCTAGTATTAACAATGTAAGAAAAAACTTTATTTTTCAACCCTTCTCCCAAGGAAATGGCAAGTAGAAAAAAGAAGAAAATTCTTAGTAACCCAAACATATTCTAAATTCAAATTGGAGTAATGGAAAATGGAAGAAAGTGAGTGATCCAAAATTCGAGGAAAGGTGTTTCAGTGAAAGAATATATTTTAAAAATATTTTGTCATTTAAACACTATGGTGAACTTTGATGGTGAATCTTAAATCGATATTATCTTTGAGTCACTGCCTGATTCTTTTAATTAGTTTAAGCTCAATTGTAGTTTGAACAAAATTAAATTTAAATTTGTTGAGCTTTTAACTGCACTACAGATATCAAAAAATATTATCAAAGGACATTCTAGTATTAACAATGTAAAAAAACTTTTTTTTTCAAACCTTCTCCCAAGGAAAAGGTTAGTGAAAAAAGAAAAAAAATTCGAGTAACCCAAATATATTCTAAATTCAAATTACAGTATTGCAAAATGGAAGAAAGTGAATGATCCAAAATCCGTGGAAAGTTGTTTCAATGAAAGAACATGTTTTAAAAATATTTGGTCATTAAAACATCATGGTGATCTTTGATGATGAGATTGATGGTGAATTTTAAATTTATATTATCTCTGAGTAACTGCCTGACTATTTTAATCAGTTTATGCTCAATTATAATTTGAACAAGATTGATTTTACACTTTTGAGCTTTTAACCGCACCTCAAGTAGCAAAAGGTATTATCAAAGGACATCCTAGTATTAATAAGGAAGAAAGATTTGAAAGTGAAAAGTGAAAAAAGAAGAAAATTCTGAGTAGCCCAAACATATTATAAATTCAAATTGGAATACTAGAAAAAGGAAGAAAGATTTGATCCAAAATCAAAGGAAATGTGTTTTAGTGAAAGAACATGTTTTAATAATATTGGTCATTTAAACACGCTGGAGATCTTTGATGATGATATTAATGGTGAATCTAAATTTGCTGTTATCCTTGAGTCCCCACCTGATTCTTTTAATCAGTTGAAGTTTAATTGTAGTTTGAACAAAATTGATTTTACACTTACTTTTTTAAGCCTCCTCCCGAGGAAAAGGCATGTGAAAAAAAGAAACTTCCGAGTAACCCAGACATATTCTAAATTCAAATTAGAGTACTGGAAAATGAAAGAAAGTGAATGATCCATAATCCATGGAAAGTTGTTTCAATGAAAGAACATGTTTTAAAAATATTTTGTCATTTAAACACTATGGTGATCTTTGATGATGAGATTGATGGTGAATCTTGAATTGATATTTTCTTTGAGTCGCTGCCTGACTCTTTTAATTAGTTTAAGCTCAATTATAATTTGAACAAAATTGATTTTACACTTATGAACTTTTAATCGCACTACAGGTAGCGAAAGGTATTATTAAAGGACATCCTAGTATTAACAATGTAAAAAAACTTTATTTTTTAAGTCTTCTCCCAAGGAAAGGGAAAGTGAAAGTGGAAAAAGAAAAAAGTTCCGAGTAGCCCAAACATAATCTAAATTCAAATTATAGTACAGAAAAATGGAAGAAAGTGAATGATCCAAAATCCTAGGAAAGGTGTTTCAGTGAAAGAACATGTTTTAATAATATTAGGTCATTTAAAACTCTGGAGATCTTTGATGATGAGATTGATGGTGAATCTAAAATTGTTATTTTTCTTGAGTCGCTACCTGACTCTTTTAATCAGTTGAAACTCAATTATAGTTTGAACAAAATTGATTTTATGTTTGTTGAGCTTTTAACCGCACTACAGGCATAAAATATTATCAAAGGACATCCTAGTATTAACAATGTAAAAAAACTTTATTTTTCAAACCTTCTACCAAGGAAAAGGCGAGTGGAAAAAGAAGAAAGTTTCGAGTAACCCAAACATATTCTAAATTCAAATTAGAGTATTTGAAAATGAAAGAAAGTGAATGATCCAAAATCCATGGAGTGTTCTTTTAATGGAAGAACATGTTTTAAAAATATTTGATCATTTAAACACCATTGTAGCACCCCAAATTTGTAAATTCTATTAATGCCATGAATTTCACCGTAAACGATAATCAAAGTGGATTGTAGGAATTTAGTAGTCAAAAAGACCAAATGTAAGTTAGAATTTATTGAAAGCCTTAAACTTGTTATATCTGCCCAGTTTTCCTTTGGGCGTTCGAATGCCCATATGGGAGTTCGAAAGCTAAGGCCAAACATCAGATTTCAAACTCCCGCACTTATCGAACTGTAAACAGAGCGTTCGAACCCCTGCCCATCCAAAATCCTTCTTAGCGTTCGAACGGTCATTCAAACGCCAGAACCAAAAATCCTTCTTAGCGTTCGAATGCTAAAAGGGGCGTTTGAACGCCAATAGTATAAACGAGAAAATAAAAAGGAACATAAGGTTAAAAGATGACGAACCACATGGGATCATTTTCCAACTCAGCCTTTACAGCCACATACACACCTTACATATACACACTTCACACTCCCTAACACACACACACACTCACGTATAAGAGAGAGAGAGAAGAAAAGAAAAGAAAAAGAGAGAAAAAGGAAATAGGAAGAAGAAAGAAAGGAAGAGAGAGCTTGGGAAAGCTCACTTACGGCTAAAAGACTCCTTAGTGAAGCTCAAGGGAAGCTTGAAAAGAAGGTAAAACCACAAACCCAAATTTCTATGTTAGGTTTTTAGTTTTTTTTTAGATCTAGTATGATAGAGTTTGAATTAAGGGTTAAAAATAGATATGTTAGTTATTTTGGGTCACTCTATGTACCCTCAAAGCTTTAGAAAGATTTGAGTTAATTTGGTGAAGATTTAGTAAATTCTATAAAGTCCAACATTCGAACGCAACTTCCAGCACAATGTTGAGCGTTCGAACGACAACTAGATTTTTAGCCTTAGAGTTCGAACGCCAGATCCAACGTTGGAACACCAAGGCCATTTTTAGGCAGCTTTGACCCTTTACCCTTAAAATCATTTTAAGTATTTAAAGCAAATTCGACCCTTTAACCTAATACTTAAGGACTTAAAATACAGGTCTAAGGGGTTTAAACCTAGAATGAGAATATCTAAGTTTAGTCGATAATTTACAATATGTTAACTAGATTTTTCTAAAGTTAGTAATTGTGACCTTTAAATGTAGGAACGCTGAGTCTAGTACTCAACCAAGAAAAATCAGGTGAGTAACACGATGCCATGGACAAAACCTATGTATTTTTAAAATGGTTTTTCAACACGTGATATAGTATATTCAATTATTTTCCATGCTTTCAACGCATTAAGTTATGTTCTCAATATAATGCCATGTATTCAAAAATATATGTTATGATATTACGTTATGAATGAAAACCTCATGGATGTTGGTTTGCTTGACAATTAAAATATGTTCAAACGTATATGCATAATGACACTCAGGGTCCCCCTATGGTGGGACCTTAATCTAACCTAATGGTCCTAGAAGGTAGATGAAGGACGTGAAATAAATCATCTACAAGGGATATCTCGGCCTAAAGAGCCACTTGACCTATATGGTTCCATGTTATGTTAATCCGAGTTGTTATGTTTTCATGATATGTTATGTATGTTTATGGAAACAAGCGATAATGTAAAATGTATTATCTAAGTACATCCTAGTATTAATAATGTAAAAAACACTTCATTTTTCAAGCCTTCTCCCAAGAAAAGTGAATGATCCAAAATCCTAGGAAATGTGTTTTAGTGAAAGAACGTGTTTTAATAATATTTGGTCATTTAAACACTCTGGAGATCTTCAATGATGAAATTGATGGTGAATCTAAAATTGTTATTATCCTTGAGTCGCTACCTGACTCTTTTAATCAGTTGAAGCTCAATTGTAATTTGAACAAAATTGATTTTATATTTGCTGAGCTTTTAACCGCACTATAGGCATCAAAAAATATTATCAAAGGACATCCTAGTATTAACAATGTAAAAAACCTATATTTTTCAAACCTTCTCCCAAGGAAAAAGCGAGTGGAAAAAGAAAAAATTTTTGAGTAACCCAAACATATTCTAAATTCAAATTAGAGTATTTGAAAATGGAAGAAAGTGAATGATCCAAAATTCTAGGAAAGGTATTTCAGTGAAAGACATGTTATAATAATATTTGGTCATTTAAACACTCTGGATATCTTTGATGATGATATTGATTGTGAATCTACAATTGTTATTATCCTTTTGTCCCTACCTGACTCTTTTAATCAGTTTAAGCTCAATTGTAATTTGAACAAAATTGATTTTATATTTGCTGAGATTTAACTGCACTACAGGCATGAAAAAATATTATCAAAGGACATCCTAGTATTAACAATGTAAAAAAAATTTATTTTTCAAACCTTCTCCCAAGAAAAAGGCGAGTGAAAAAAGAAAAAAGTTTAGAGTAACCCAAACATATTCTAAATTCAAATTAGAGTATTCAAAAATGAAGAAAGTGAATGATCCAAAGTTCATGGAAAATTGTTTCAATGAACGAACATATTTTAAAAATATTTGATCATTTATACACCATGGTGATATTTGATGATGAGATTGATGGTGAATCTTAAATTGATGTTATCTTTGAGTCACTGCCTGACTCTTTTAATTAATTTATGCTCAATTATAATTTGAACAAAATTGATTTTACACTTTTGAGCTTTTAACCGCACTATAGGCAGCAAAAGGTATTATCAAAGTACATCCTAGTATTAACAATGTAAAAAAACTTTATTTTTCAAGCCTTCTCCAAAGGAAAGGGAAAGGGAAAAAAGAAAAAAGTTCTGAGTAGCCCAAACATATTCTTAATTCAAATTGGAGTATTGAAAAATGGAAGAAAGTGAATGATCCAAAATTCTAGGAAAGGTGTTTCAGTGAAAGACATGTTTTAATAATATTGGTCATTTAAACACTCTGGAGATCTTTGATGATGAGATTAATGGTGAATCTAAAATTGTTACTATCCTTGAGTTGCTATCTGACTTTTTTAATTAGTTGAAGCTCAATTGTAGTTTGAACAAAATTAATTTTATACTTGTTGAGCTTTTAAATGCACTATCGGCAACAAAATGTATTATCAAAGGATATCCTAGTATTAACAATGTAAAAAAAATTAATTTTCGCCTTCTCCTTAGGAAAGGGCAAGTGGAAAAAAAAGAAAGTTCCGAGTGACCCAAGCATATTCTAAATTCATATTAGAGTATTTGCAAATGGAAGAAAGTGAATGATCCAAAATCCAAGAAAAGGTGTTTCAATAAAAGAACATGTTTTTAAAATGTTTGGTCATTTAAATACTACGGTGATCTTTGATGATGAGATTGATCGTGAATCTCAAATTGTTATTATCCTTGAGTCACTGCCTGACTCTTTTAATCAGTTTAAGCTCAATTGTAATTTGAACAAAATTGATTTAATAGTTTTGAGCTTTTAACCGCACTACAGGAAGCAAAAAGTATTATGAAAAGACATCCTAGTATTAACAATGTAAAAAAAAATCATTTTTCAAGCCTTTTCCCAAGGAAAGAAATGGTAGAGAAAGAAGTATTATCATGGCGTGACCTTAATCTAGTCTGATAGTCCTACGATAGGGGACGTGAAATAAAATATCTATGTTGGGCGACGTCCCTGGCCTAAAGATCCTCTGTGACCTATATGGTTACTATATTGCGTGACCGAAAGGTTACTATGCCGAGTTGTTGTACCTTATGTACTTACAGCTTTACAGTAACAAAAGATTTCAAGCTATACTATGTTTATGAATATAAAAGTTCAAGCTATGTTGTGTTTACATGAGCTTCAAGTTTAGGAAAGTTTTAAGTTTCAAAAAAAGTTATGTTATGCTTACTTGATGATTTTAAATGAGATATGTATGTTATGCTAATGATCCATGGTATTTTCATGTTCATGCATTATTGTTATTCACTAAGCAATTAGCTGATGTTTTCTAAAATAAATTTTTAGGAAGCCAATCCGAGGAGCCTTAAGAAAAAGATATTAGGCAGAGTGTAGTTTTGTAGCCCAAAGGCCTTATGATATTTTGTAGATGGGCTAGCCCCCATATTTTGTATCGATGTTATGATACTATCGTAGTAGCCTCAAGAAGGCCATGTATGTATATTAAACTTAGGGACAATTCTGTAATGTCAACCACACTTTTACTTTTTCATATTGTGACGTTTCTTCAAAATTTGTATTATCATAAATGATTATGCACAGGTGTTCAACCGATTTAATGTATGTCGGCCTTGGTAGCCAAGATGATGGCCGGTCACAAGCCTTCGACCTACATAGGCCAGGTTGCGGGGCGTGCAGGTATAGTGACCTCTTCGATCACATCCTATCTAATTAAGCATTAATTATATCTAATTAGGTTAGGGGTGTGATAGCTTGGTATCAGAGCTGTAGTTTAAGCCAAAGTATATAACCGAGGCTATGGTATGGCATTGGTGTCTAGGATTGCAGTGAACCATAGGGTGTTGTCGGAGTTAGTTAGGTTGTTAAGGAATGTGCAAAATTATATAGTGTGTGTACTAACTCATAATTGATGTTGAGCATGTATTACTAAAATATTGTGATTATATTGATACATTTCATTATCCTTTGTGGCGATGCATTACATAGTCCTATGGGTCAAAACATTGCCTTTGTGGCATAACGTACTTAGCAATTGTAACTGATAGTCATGTTGTTATGCACAGATTATGAATTGTGGGGATAAATTTCTATTATTGAATTAATGGTATATATTGATTTATATTCTATTGATATGATGTGATAGATGAATTGTGAGTTGTACATTCACTGAGCAAGTGGTTAGCTTATAGTGTTTTTTTTCAAGTGCATGCTAGCGAGAGGGTCCACTACTGAGTCATAGGGACAGATCTTTGTTCTTTTGGTAGTTCTGTCGACTTGTTAGTGGTTGGTATTTGCAGTGGGCCATAGGTAATGTGTAATTTTGAGTTTCATGAGCTTGTTTAAGTTATAGTTAGTGAGATGATTATGGATTGGGGAAAGGGTTGTAGAGCATGATTGCATTCATCTTATTTTATGTGTTGGTGTCGTGATGATATTAGAAGTGAAGAATATTAATGAGTTTCTATCATAATATTGAGAGTACGTGATATATTTTAAGTCTCACTTTGGTAAGGCAGAAAGTGTACGTTATTGATTTTTGTTCCTTGGATTGGGTTGAGATTTTGGTTGTTCTTAGATATGGTTAGTTGTCAAACTTTATTTGGTTGTCGATCATCGTAGTAAAAGAGTGATCTGATGGACTACCTTTATTCATTTTTTTTGTTTTGGAGACTTTGTTGGGTGGCTGATCTTGGATGTTTTTGTTGAAGTGCATTTGCCTGATGCAACTTCAAGTCAGATATCTAATTTAGTCCCCATTCCCATAGATTGCTTTATTCTTGATTTAAATGTGAAAACTAGATTACCTATACAATTTTATTTGGACCTAACTTAAGAAATGCAGCCTCAATCCTAAAGCCGTGTTTGTTTATCGTAGTTGTTACAATGTTGGGATTACTTGTCATTATTTTAATTAAAATGTTGGGACCCCTAGCAGTGATGTGGTGTGATCCTAGTCACCATAATAGTTTGAGTTATCTTTTAATCGATTGTTAGTCGATGCAGACGAGATAATTATGGAAATGTAGTGTGTGCCATTTGGAGATTTTACTTACCATGTCTGAAAGATTATCGATTGCTTTTGAGATTGGGGATAGAGTTCACTAGTATTTCTTTTTCAGCGTTGGGTTATTTAGTAATATTTTATGGTTTTGCACTACTTTTTGAGTATAATTAAAGTGATTAGCCATTTTAGTTTCTAGAACGTTGTGTATATGCATGTGAGATTAGAGGTGGGAATAACATGTGCGAGTGGTGCAGGCTAATTTTTGGGGTAGTGAGTATTTGGGGTATTCTATTTATATCGTTGAAGGATTAAGAACTTTTGACTATATTGTTATATAATCTTACATTTACAGGAGATGATGAAGGTGTTTTTTTATATTCCTAACGTGCTGTAGTTGTTGGGAGATATATGATACATATTTGAGATATATACGTCAGAGTTGTGAGGATTTAAGTTGTTCCTATGGAGTAGTATTTTTAAAAAATGGTGTTGTGTTTGATTTTGTATTTTATGGTGAACCCAATTGTAGTTTCTTGTGCATAGATGGGTGGGAGGTAGAACAATTTTAAGTGAAAGAGTTCTGGATCTTGTGAATCTAAGATTTTGAATATTTAATGTGTAACTAAGTCTATTCAATAGAATATGATTGAGTTTCATTTTATTTTAGAGATGGATTGTAATTTTATTTAAATGATTGGAAAAATGAAATAACCCATTAGTGATTGAATAAGAAAGTAATATATCTTGAGGATATTAAATGATTTCAAGAAAAATTAATTTGTGAAACAATGATTGAAGGACTTGGATCGTATTATATACTTTGGAGTTATCCATTTCTTGAGTTTTGAGTAAAGTGATTATACGAAGACTTTGCGGGACATGATTGATGTTAAGTGGCATACTGAATGCATTAACTTGTGGTTTTTGATTCTATGTGATGGACATATATATATATTGAATAGATACCGAATAATTTGAAGAATGATTACTTATATCAAGCAAGTTGAAGGTGAATTGAGGATAATTACAAAATATAATTTTTGATAAATGTTTGGGACATAGGAATAATCTATTGATGTTTGGTTAGCATGTATTGAAAGATGGAGATTGTCTTAAAAGATATGGAAGTGCAATTGATAATGATTTTCTTATAGTGCATTAACTTCCAATATAAAAAAATATTGAGAATTGTTGTTATAATGTAAGGATTGTATACGATGTAATTGATTTATATGGGCACATGCGTAGATGGTGTTTTAAAAAAATAGAATGATACAAATATATAATTTGTTTGTGATAAATAAATAAACTAAAATTAGACAAGACAATTTATGGCTGACTGTTATTTTAACAATTATTAGAAAGACTTGTTAGTTGATTGAATGAGTTATGTTTAATTTTATTTGGATGATACAAAATTGTGTTACTGTAGTTGAATTTGATATTGAATTATAAAGAAGTTGTGTGAAGAGTGTGATCCACATTTGATAATAGGATCCTTAAATGTTAAGTTTGAATGGTGTGATGCTAGTGAGTAGAATTTTTAGCAGTTGAAAATTAGACTAGATTCAGCTCCCATGTTAACTATGCCGTCTAGAAGTGAGGACTTTATGGTTTTATAGTGATGCTTCATATCAGGTTTTAGGATGTGTACTCATGTAAGTGAGGAAAGGTTATTTTCTATGCTTAAGGCAATTGGGAATTTATGAATAAAATGATCCTACTCATGATTTGGAGTTAGCGGCGGTTGTATTTACTCTAAGACTTTAGCGATATTACTTTTTATGATGAGACTAGATAAAATTTCATAAATCACTCGAGTGTGAAATATTTGTTCATGTAGAAAGATTTGAATTTAAGACAGATGTGATGAGTGGAATTGCTTAAAGATTATGATTGTACTATTCACTACCAACAAGAGGAAGCTAATGATGTAGCAGGTGCCCTAAGTATGAGATTTTCAAGTAGGTTGGCATGGTTCAGCGTACTCATGTGCATATTTTTATTTAGTTGAATTTGATGAGTGTGGAGTAAGCATTGACATACGACGATGCTCTTATGACCCATATTATGGTGAGACTGTTATTGATTGATTGCATTTAAAAAACATCATATGAAGATCTTCAGTTAAAAAAGATTAGATGCAATGACAGATAAGGGATTTAGACATATATTTTGTTCTTTAAAATGATGCTCTTTTGTTATGTGATACTCGGTTATGTGTGTAGAGTGATTAAATTTTGAGGAGAGATTTTTTTAGAGGAAGATACCTCAGCTTATGCTATGCACCTGGGTAGTATTAAGATGTAGCATGATCATAGAGAGCGTTACTATGGATGAGGATAAAAAGAAAGTTAACTAAGTCTGTGAGTATTTATTTTTGTGTTTTAGCAAGTAAAGGCCGAACACCAATGATTTGCAAGTTTGTTGTAAAGTACTTTGCTTATTCCTAAATGGAAGTGGAATCATGGTACGAAGGGTTTCGTGGTAAGAAATTCTTCATTTTCAAGAAATTTATGAATTTTTGGTGATCGTGGACAAATCGATCAAGTTAGCACATTTTATGCCAATAAAGATCACATACTCTATTGATATGTATGCAAAGTTATATGTTGATGAAATTATTTAGTTTCATGGAGCTCTAGTGTCTATCATTGCAGATAGAGATCTTAGATTTATCTTTAGATATTTGCTGAGTTTATAGCAGTATATGGGGACTATCTTGAGGTTTAGTATAGTTTTTCATCCTCATAAAAATGAGCACTCTCAAGATTATTTAGATTTTGGAGGGTATAAAATGGTTTTGTGTGTTACTTCAAAGATAGTTGAGTTGAATATTTAACTCTAATGAAATTTACAATTACTAGACTAGTTTGGTATGACATTTTATGAGGCTGTGTATAGATGGAGATGTATGACTCTTGTGTGTTGGAGTGATGTGAGAGGAATGAAGTTGTTAGGACTTGAAATTATTCATGAAATAATTGGTAAGTAAAAATAGTACAATATCATTTGAAAATAACTTAATTCCCTAGAAAAGCTATGCGGATAATGAGAGGACATACAAATTTAGAGTTTGTAGTGGGTGATAGAGTATTTCATGAGTATCATCGTGGAAAAGGGGCATAATATAGTTTGGCAAGAAAATTAAGTTGAGTTGGTGGCATATCAGGATTTATGGGATCATGAAATAGATTTGGACTACTAATTATCAATTACCATTGAGGCCTGAATGATCGGTATATGATATTGTATCTATGTTACGGAAGAGCAATCCTAATATATTATATTTGTTGACTTCTCTTGCTGATAGAGATAGGCGAGAATCCAATTTATATTGGAAAGTAAAGTATTTATAATGAAACAATCTATTTGTGAAAGTTGAATGAAGAAGTTCTAAATCGATGAGGCGATTTGGGAGAGCGAGGGGTATATGAGATCTTGCTATCGTATTAGTACAATATGATAAGTTAATTTCGGGACGAAATTCTTTCAAGGAGGAGAGGGTTGTGAGACCCGTCTCTTTAATTTTAGTGGATAACAAATTAATTTATGGTGTTTATTAATTTTTAGAGTTTTAAGTGATGTTATTAAAAGATTGTGGGTTATAAATGTAAATATCTAAACTAATATGTAATAGTATATATAATACAAGGGAAAAAGTGTAATTTTAAAAAACATTGGGTGTGTCATCTACGACACCCGTCGCCTAGTTCCTATCTATTTCTATATATATATAAATAATTAGCTTTAAAAAAAAGAAGAATCAAGAGAAGAAAGAACATAGAACTGAGAGAGGGGGGAAAAGAAGAACAAAAAAGGAAAATCAAAAATTGAAAGGTTTCAAAATGGAGCCAAAATTGAATACAGTTACTCTATGTAAAGTGGTAATCCTCGAGGAGCTAAGGAAAGGAAACAGCCTCCGAGACAATGTAAAAAGTTATCTTATCGAGGTGTAAGGGCAATAACAGGTGGGAAAAATATAGATAGTCTTATTCATATTGAATTGAATGACTTGAATGATTTAATATTAATGTTGATGATGACATACATATGAGGTGGCATTGCATAAGAGGTTATATATGTGGTGGTATTGCATATTGTATGTCAACGCATTACATGGAGAAAGGTTTTGCCGATGTGGGGCTAACCTAAAGAGTTTTGTCAGGTGAGGAGATATGGATAACTATCTGGTTTATTGTGGTCATAGTCCTAGCTGTGGTGGCTTTCCTGGTTGAGTTTGGAGTTGTAGGCAGAACTTGAGAAAGTACTCGCCGTTATATTTTCACAGTTTCGTCAAGTTTATGTTGGTTGTACAATGTCTTAAGCTTTAAAAGAGTTTGTTCAGGATGTGTATTAATGGTTTGATTTTAATTATCCAAGAATGTTTAGTAATCTAATCTTTATTAAATTAAATTAATGGTGAACGGTAGGAGTCGTTCGCAAGTATGGTGACCTGTGCGATTACATCCCATCTAATTAAGTATTAATTATGTAAAATTGATATTATCTTTCAGTCACTTCCTGACACTTTTAATCAATTTAAGCTCAATCATAGTTTCAACAAAATTGATTTTACACTAGCTGAGCTTGTAAACGTACTACAGGCAACAAAATGTATTATCAAAGGACATCCTCATATTAACAATGTAGATTTTTTTTTATTTTTCAAGCCTTTTCCCAAAGAAAGGGAAAGTGGGAAAAGAACAAAGTTTCGAGTAACTCAAATATATTCTAAATTCAAAATGTGAGTGTTGGCAAATGGAAGAAAGTGAATGATCCAAAATCCAAGGAAAGAAGTTTTAGGTAAAGAACATGTTTAAAAATATTTGGTCATTTAAACACTATGGTGATCTTTGATGATGAGATTGATGGTGAATCTAAAATTGATATTATCTTTGAGTCATTGCCTGACTCTTTTAAATCGTTTAAGCTCAATTGTAGTTTGAACAAAATTGATTTTGCACTTGCTGAGCTTTCAAAATCACTATAAGCAGCAAAAGGTATTATCAACGAACATCCTAGTATTAAAATTATAAAAAAAACTACATTTACAAGCCTTCTCCCAAGGAAAGAAATGGTGGAGAAAGAAGAAAGTTTTGAGTAACCCAAAGATATTCTAAATTCAAATTGGTAAATAGAAGAAAGTGAATGATCCATAACCCTAGGGAAGGTATTTCAGTGAAAGAACAAGTTCTAAAAATATTTGGTCATTTAAACACTTTGGAAATCTTTGATGATAAGATTTGTGTTAAATCTAAAGTTGATATTATCCTTTAGTCGCTTCCTGACTCTTTTATTCAGTTTAAGCTCAATTGTAGTTTAAAAAAAATTAATTTTACACTTGCTGAGCTTTTAAACGTACTACAGGTATCAAAAGGTATTATCAAAGGACATCCTAGTATTAACAATGTAGAAAAAAATTTATTTTTCAAGCCTTTACTCAAAGAATGGGAAAGTAAAAAAAGAAGAATGTTCCAAGTAACTCATACATATTCTAAATTCAAATGGGAGTATTGGCAAATGGAAGAAAGTGAATGATCCAAAATTCGAAGAAATGTGTTTCAGTGAAAAAATATGTTTTAAAAATGTTTGGTCATTTAAACACTCGAGAGATCTTTGAGGATGAAATTTATGTTAAATCTCAAATTGATATTATCCTTGAGTCGCTGCCTGACTCTTTTACTTAGTTTAAGCTCAATTATAGTTTGAAAAAAAATATTTTACACTTGTTGGGCATTTAAACGCACTACAGGAAGCAAAAGGTCTACAAGCAGCAAAAGGTACTACTATCAAAGGACATCCTAGTCATAACAATATACAAAAAACATAACTTTTCAAGCCTTCTCTTAAGGAATTGGAAAGTGAAAAAAGAAGACAGTTCAGAGTAATCTAAACATAATCTAAATTCAAATGAGAGTATCGACAAATGGAAGATAGTGAATCAAAATCCAAGGAAAGGTGTTTCAGTGAAAGAAAATAGTTTAAAAATATTTGGTCATTTAAACACTAGAGATCTTTGGTAATGATAATGATGGTGAATCTTAAATTGTTATTATCATTGAGTCGTTGCCTGACTCTTTTAATCAGTTTAAGCTCAATTGAAATTTGAAAAAAAATAATTTTACACTTGCTGAGCTTTTAAATGCACTACAGTTAGCAAAAGGTATTATCAAAGGACATCCTAGTACTAACAATGTAATTTTTTTTTATTTTTCAAGCCTTCTCCTAAGGAAAGGGAAAGTGGAAAAAGAAGAAACTTCCGAATAAAGTGATTATTGACAAATTGGAGTATTGACAAATGAAAGAAAGTGAATGATATAAAATCCAAGGAAAGGTGTTTTAGTGAAAGAACATGTTTGAAAAATATTTGGTCATTTAAACACTCCGGATCTTTTTGATGATGAGAGTCATGGTGAATCTAAAATTGATATTATTATTAAGTCGTTGTCGGACTCTTTTAATCAGTTTAAGCTCAAATGTAGTTTGAACAAAATATATTTTACACTTGCTGAGCTTTTAAATGCACTACATATAGTTAGCAAAAGGTATGATCAAAGGACATCCTAGTATTAACAATGTAAAAAAAACTTTATTTTCGAAACCTTTTCCCAAGAAAAAGGCAAGTGAAAAAAGAAGAATTTCTGAGTAACCCAAACATATTCTAAATTCAAATTAGAATATTGGCAAATGGAAGAAAGTGAATGATCCAAAATACAAGAAAAGGTGTTTCAGTGAAAGAACGTGTTTTATAAATGTTTGGTCATTTAAATACTCTGGAGATCTTTAATGATGAGATTGATGGTGAATCTCAAATTGATATTATCCTTTAGTCGCTACATGACTGTTTTAATCAGTTTAAGCTCAATAATAGTTTGACCAAAATCGATTTTACACTTGCTGAGTTTTTAAATGCACTATAAGCAGCAAAATGTGTTATCAAAGGACATCCTAGTATTAATAATGTAAAAAAAAACTTAATTTTTTAAGCTTTCTCACAAGGAAGAGCAAGTGAAAAAAAAAGAAAGTTCTGAGTAACCCAAACATATTCTAAATTCAAATTAGAGTATTGGCAAATGAAAGAAAGTGAATGATTCAAAATGTAAGGAAAGGTGTTTTAGTGAAAGAAAATATTTTAAAAAGGTGTGGTCATTTAAACACTCTAGAGATCTTTGATGATGACATTGACGGTGCATCTCAAATTGATATTATCCTTGAGTCGGTGCCTAACTCTTTTAATCAGTTTAAGCTCAATAATAGTTTGAACAAAATTGAGTTTACACTTGCTATGCTAGAGGCAGCAAAAGGTATTATCAAAGGACATCCTAGGAAATAATTTCAAGTTTTCTCCCAAGGAAAGGGCAAGTGAAAAAAAAGAAAGTTCGGAGTAAACCAAACATATTCTACATTCAAATTGGAGTATTGGCAAATGTAAGAAAATGAATGATCTAAAATGCAAGGAAAGGTGTTTCAGTGAAAGAACATGTTTTAAAAATATTTGGTCATTTAAACACTACAGTGATCTTTGATGATGAGATTGATGGTGAATCTCAAATTTTTATTATCCTTGAGTTACTGCCTGACTCTTTTAATCAGTTTAAGCTCAAACATAGTATGAACATGTTTTAAAAATGTTGGGTCATTTAAACAAACACTCTGGATCTCTTTGATGACGAGGTTGATGGTGAATCTAAAGTTGGTATTATTCTGGAGTGGCTGCCTGACTCTTTTAACCAATTTAAGCTCAATTGTAGTTTGAAAAAAAATTAATTTTTTACTTCTG
>BRYF01000027.1:24243586-24248586 GCA_030159135.1 Actinidia polygama | reverse complement strand
CTTGTTCTAATATTGGATGTTTTTCAAATCATCTCTGCAACAAAGTGCCCCTCCTTAAACGAGGTTGAGAAGGAGAGGTCAGATGTCATCATCAAAAGGTTGAAGCTGGGGGAATTCTACTAGGTCAATAACATCCTCAACTCAAAGACGTTCTTCAATTACTTCTCACCAGCCCCATAACCAATGGCATCTAGTAGGGGAGATAATGACAATAGGGAGGAGATTGTTGGCAACGCACCTCACGTTGGAGTTGATGAGGGTGAGTCTTGCCATTCCCAAGATGGTTCTTCGATAGAATAGGAACCATTGGGGGGAGATAAGGAAGGGGATTCTGACTTCCCTTCCTGAGAACATGTTGATGAGGATAACTTGGGGTGAATTTCGGGCCCCATCCTTTATTATGTCGAACCTGAGTAGCTCTAGCTTCGAGACCTTGTCGGATTCACAATTGCACTATGAGCTAAGATTGGGTAAGTCTCGCCTTTTTATTTTCTTATTTAACTCATTTCTTTTTCTTGCAGTGATGTCATCCATGTTTGATTTGAAGAAGCTCGCCAAGAAGGCCCAAGCAAAGGCCACCACGAAGACTCTTCTCCCAACTGGGGCAAAGGGATTCACATCAGGGAGAGGCCTCCAAAGAAAGCCAAGATAGCCTGAGATGCAACCTTGGAATCTTCTCCATCCAAAGGGAAGGGGCCTACAAAAGCAGCCATGACAGTGAAATTTGTGGGCTCCTTAGTCCCGACGATGTCCTAAGTTGCATCGCTTCTTCTAGCTAGTGGCAAGGAGGGCACATCGGTTCAGCTGGGAGCCATCCTCGATCTTGAAGCTTCAGTGGTCTAGGACCCCGCAGTGGGTGGAGAAGTTGGACCAAACTTTCCTTCTTCCTGCCAACAAGAATATGATGGGCAAGATGGAATTGGATGAGGTGGCCACCCAATTCTACTATGTGTTCAGCCAGGTCAGTAAATTTGAGCACTTTTACTTTGCTTTTATTTCCTTTGCCAATGATGTTTTGACTTGAGGCTTTTACAAGTGCTGGTGATGAGTTCCTCCCTAGTCGAACGAGCTAGGGAGATGAGAGACGGAGCGGGGGACCAAGAAGTTACCATCTCGTCCTTGAGGGACGAAGTTAGCTGAGCTCAGTAGACATCTAAGGATTTTCAGAGGAGGGTGGCTAAGCTTGTGATGGATAAGGAGCGCTCTAACCTTGCCTTGGTTAGATTAGAGAATGAGGTGGCTGACCTAAAGAGAGATAAGGAGAACTCTGACCTCGTCGTAGAGAAGTTCAAGAAGGAAGTTACTAAACTAAAAAGAAAAGAGAACCTTGCCAAGAAGCTAGTTTTTGATGAGTTCAAAGCTTTTGAAGAAGACAAGCAGGCTATAGAGGAGGAGGCTTCCGCATACTTCAGTAAGGGGTTTTACTTGTGCATAAAATAGCTTGGTTTTCGTTTTCCCAACCTCAACATTGACAACATGTAGATTGATCCCGATCTGGCTGATGGAGATGAAGATGCTGAGGTGAACGAGGATGAAACTGCTATGCAAGATGCCACTCTCCCCATTACTCGAAATCTTCCTGATGCTAGGCTTTAGGCGCTCTCCCTCTCTACTCTGATGTATATCTTTTTTTTTGCCTTAAGTACTTTCATTCTCCCTTCATAATGGCGGCATTAATTTTTGAATGAAAATATTTTTTCTCATATCTTCTCTTTCAAGGCGATGTATTTGTTACTATCGAATCTAAATATAAACGTAGTCTGGCGACATCACTAGTAACAAGTAGGCAATATAACAAAATTTGCTCAATAACAGTAACTGAAATTTGCGAATAAAAATTGTTAGGCGTGCATAATAAATTAATAACTTAAATCTACGAGGTTGTAAACTGGCGACAATATTTTAACTTGACGATGATAATTCATGTGAATTTGGCGAATGGATTGGTCACTCATTGAGTCATGGAGATATCATGGCGAAAAGTGGAGGACATTGTAACAAATGTGGCAAACAAAACATTCGTATTGTTGGAATTGGCGACAACACTCACATTAGTTTTGGTGATTATAATCACAGTTTGGAAATATCTTATCTTGGCGATATAAATAATAGAGATATTGACGATAACAATAACGTTGAAATTGGCGATGTCTCATCTTGGCAATAAATAATAAAAATTGGCAATAACTCGGCCTGGTGATATAAGTAATAGAAAGATATCGCGATAACAATAATATGGAGACTGGCAATAATTGAGCTGGTGAAATTGGCAATTATATTAAAATAATCATAATTGCATGGAGATCCACATGTTAACGACGACTCGAGTTTGGCGATGACAATAATTAGATGACAGAAGTTGGCGACTTTGACATCATGGCAATCGAAATGACTATTGATAATACTTCTTCAAGTTTTTGGCATTTCAAAGGTGAGGGAGTATTTTCCCGCCCATGTCTTCCAACTTATAGGTCCCTGACCTGGCGATCTTGACAACTTTATATGGCCCTTCCCATGTTGGACCAAGTTTCCTGCATTAAGCTCTTTAGTGGCCAACATGACTTCTCTCAGGACGAGATTGCCATGTTAAAATGACTTGTGTCTGACCCTTTTATTGAAGTACTTGGAAATCTAATGCTTGTAGGCAGCCTGGCGAACTTGGGCACGTTCTCTCTTCTTGCCAAGAAGGTTAAGGCTTAGTTCTATCTCGTTAGTCTCCTTGTCGAATTTTGTTGTACGAAAGGTGGGCATCTCTATATGCACTGGTATGACAACCTCTGTCCCATATACCAATCAGTACGACAACTCTCTTGTTGGGATTTTGCTCATAGTGTGGTAGGCTTGAAACACACTTGGAAGGTCGGCCATCCATCCTCTATTGGATTTCTCTAGCCTCGTCTTTAGATTCCTCAATATTGTTATGTTGGCGACTTTCACTTGAACATTCAGTCCTCGGGATTGTCGAACGCTACACAGAGGCGTCTGAACCCTAATCAACCAATTTTGCTCTCAGCATTTGAACCCTCTATTCAATGTTCGAACGTTGTTCCATAATTGGCCTAGCTTTCGAACACTACCTTAGATGTCCTAGCATTCAAACGCACCGTTCGAATGCCCAGAAGTTGGATTTCCTCCATTTGGCCTTAGCATTTGAATGCTCTGCGTAGCATTCGAACGGTAACCCCTGTTCTTTGTTCGAAAATAGATTCTCTTTTTCCAAACCTACCAACTCCAAATCACTTCAACACACTCCCATATGAGTTCTAATGATACAAAATGATATGAAAAGGCTATGACCAAGAAACTAATGAGTTAAAACTCACAAAACATTCATGATTTGGGTTTCTCCCATGGAAATCCTAGTTTTCTTCCACCTTCCTCCTCATCCTCCTTCCATCTCCATGGATAAACAACACACAAAACATGCTAAGTTAACTATAATTAACATAGAACAAGATGAATTCTACCTTATGTGATGAAGGCAAGATGAATTCAAGTGTTCTCCCTTCAATTTTCTCTTTCTCCCCTTTCTTTTCTTTCTTCTTCTTTCTTTTCTCTCTTCCTTTCTCTCTTCCTCTCAAGTGATCTCTCAAGCACCTCCTTTTTCTCTTCCCTCTCTTAATATGACAGTCATAATAGATACAAAGTTGTATGTATTTTACTTGCATGGCACACACATACACACATACTTCCACACACTTCACACACACACACACACACACACACTCCACACAAGCACCTCACTAATCACTCATTAACATAGTTAATCCCACTTAAGCTAATTAATAATGCTTAAATTAATCTAAACATGATAATTAATTAGGCTAATTAATCTTGAATTAAGCATAGATTAGTCATGGATTAAGCTAATTAATCACACACTAATCATGCTTAAAAATATTAAAATTGCACCATAACTCACACTCATTAGACTATGCTAATTAGGCACCTCAATTAATCTAAACTCCTTATATGTATGCATGACATTAAGCTAATTATGAAATTTAGAGATTAGGGTCTCACATGGTGAACCCAATTTTAGTTTCTTGTGCATAGATGGGTGGGAGGTAGAACAATTTTAAGTGAAAGAGTTCTGGATCTTGTGAATCTTAGATTTTGAATATCTAATGTGTAACTGAGTTTATTCAATAGAATATGGTTAAGTTTTATTTTATTTTGGAGATGGATTGTGATTGTATATAAATGATTGAGAAAACGGAATAGCCCACCGATGTTGATTAGTGTGATATTGGAGAGTTGAGTTTTCTTTTATATTATATGAAAAGTGTGACTGAGAATGGTTGTCATCTTATGGTACGTAGGCTTCCGATATAAATTCATGAGATTTTTTGGAGATTTGTAGGTGTACTGATAATTGAATTGAGAATGAGTTTTGAGATGGTAGCCCATTATTGATTGAATAAGAAAGTAATATATCTTGAGGATATTAAATGATTTTAAAAAAATTGATTTGTGAAATAATGATTGAAATAATGATTGTATTATATTCTTTGGAGTTATTCATTTCTTGAGTCTTGAGTAAAGTGATTATATGAAGAATCTACTAAAGGATTTTGAGGGACATGATTGATGTTAAGCGGCATACTAAATGCATTAACTTTTTGATTTTATGTGATGGACAAAGTTGAATATATATATTGAACTGATACCGAATAGTTTGAAGAACGATTACTTATATCAAGCAAGTTGAAGGTGAATTAGCGATAATTACAAATTATAATTTCTGACAAATGTTTGGGACATAGGAATAATCCATTTATGTTTTGTTAGCATGTTATTGAAGGACGAAGATTATCTTAAAAGATATATAAGTGCAATTGATAATGGTTTTCTTATAGTGCATTGACTTCTAATATTAAAAAATATTAGAAATTGTCGTTACAATGTAAAGATTGTATACGATGTAATTAATTTATATGAGTGCATGCGTAGATAGTGTTTTAAAAAAATAGGATGACACAAAGATATGATTTGTTTGT
>BRYF01000027.1:24223586-24226086 GCA_030159135.1 Actinidia polygama | reverse complement strand
CATCATTGACTCGATGAACATGAAAGCGTGCACTAAAGCTTATTGCTGCAGTATCGGAACATTAGGGGTAAGTACATAAAAAACCTATACATTAACTCTTGTAACAAATTAAACCCAAGAATGTTATTTTTTTCAAGTTAAACCCTGGATTTCCAAGTTGGGGACAAGCTTTACACTCCATCCATGTATTGTTCGCTAGACTAATGACAGAAATGTATGCCACATATGTGGCTCTCTCTCCTTTCACTGTTCGATTCCAACTTTTGATCATTTGTTCTCATAATGCCCTTATAAACTCAACCACTATCTTCTTCTCTTCTGGTCTTACTCCATGCAGCCACTTATCAGTTCCTTACTCAGTGTTTCTCTATTTTTTCTCTTTACGCATTGTGGAAGATTGTAAGTGATGTGGTTGGAGTGGGACCTCGGGAAAGATGGTGGGCACTTAGATAGCCCTTCGATGGTCGAAGATCAATGGAGATATAAGAGGAGAAAGTTAAGGCAATATTGGAAGGGGGGGAAGGGGGAAGGGGAGGTTCAATAGAGATCTTCTGATGCCAATGGATAAGGAGTTTGCTAAAGTTGGGTTAAGGCTTGCTGTGCCTTAGCCGAGAGGAGTCTCCATATGTATAGAGGTGGTTGAACCTTGGGAAACCGCTCACGCAAGACAAGTGGCACTTTCCCCTTGGTTCGGCAACGCAGAGGAATCTCTTTTGAACTTTGCTTGGACAATATCAAAGGAAGTCAAAGGATCTCCTATCAACAATATAAGGGGTTCAGATTCCCTATCCCCCTACTCACAAATTGCCACGTGTCTATCACTAAGATTAAGCAAATCACTAAACCACACCTGATCTCCCCTCTGCAACCAGAATCCTCATCGTCTATGTGACTTTGACCAAAACCCTTCACCGCCGTCCCAACCCCCCTCCCACTACTTCCAATCCCCTCTTCCCCCCCACCCCCCCTCCCCACTTGCCCACGATTGCCATTCCAACAATTCCAACAATTTCACCTCATGATCTCTCTAAATCAAATAAGGAATCTAGATTGGAATCGAAAGCAACAATGAGAGTGTGAATAAAGCTGAGGTACATGTGTAAATATATTATATATATATAACACATGATATATATGTATGTATATTTTATATATAGTTCGGTGGTTTAAAATAGAATGTTTCTCAAATTGTGGCAATGAAAAGGAGGTGGTGGGAGAGAGGAGGGAGAGGGAGAATGGGGCGAGGAGGTCGGTTGAACTGTAGGGATGTTTGCTGAGATCTGAAGGAGACGACGAAGGGTATGGCCAGTGAGTTTCCTGTCTAGAGAGTGTTAGTGAATCTGATGTGGTTGAGACTTCGGACTTTTTGTAATATTGACGTGTGTCAATAAATAAACACTAGGTCAGGCAATGAAGATGGACACGTGGCGACAAATAAACACTAGGACAAGTAATCAGGAATGAATGAGGACAGGACAGGACAGGCAATGGGGACAAATGATCGCAAACCCAATATAAGTGACATTGTGGAATTTGTTTGTACAATAGGGCATCAAGGGACTTTACCTGATAGTGTGACGAAGTGTCATGAAATCAATTAATAAAACAATTTTGGCAGGAATCGTGTTGCGGCGTCTGGATGTCTTTCATGCAATGTCTCGTGTCTTGTAGAATCTCTTTCATTTAAGAAAGGAACGTGGTAGTCATGGAAATAGTGACCTTGGCAATCTCTCAACTCTAGCCTCCAAGTCCCAATTCCTTCAGTGATTCTGAGCCGATTCAGCCTATGCCCTATGCCCTGCCTCAGCATAGGTTATTCTGGACCAAGTATGTGTTGGAGATTAATTGTCATGCATCTCTCTTAGAAGTTGCAATGGATGAGATCCTTATCCTGGAGATTGTTCCTTAAGGAATATGGTGGGATCTACGTGGAGTAGGGGGTGACGTGTTACTGCCACGTAGTGAAGTTGGACACGTACTTACACAAACCTTATTACTGCACCATAGCCACTGCTCACTTCTCACCTGCACCACCACTGGCCCCAAATGCAACCAAGTGAGCTGGCCAGCTAGCGCCATCACAACCAAAGCCACCTAAAAATACAACCAAAGCCCTCGGCGAACCCCCACCGCAACTCTCCCAATGAAGTCACCACAATCACCATCGTAGCCTCCCATTGTAATTCAGCACACAACTTCCATAATCTACCACCGCAACATCCACCAAGGCTCATGAAATCATAACCACAATAACTACCTCCGTTGCCAATCCCAGATCAAAACTCGTATGAAACCCTAGTTTCGTGAAATCAGAATTTCTACAAGACCTTGATTTCCCATGATCAACATCCTCAAACCCTATATTTGAATGGGTAAACTCAAATCAGAAGTAATAGGAATGCATGAACGACATCTATCAGAGAAATTCCAAGGTTCATAGAAATTACTCGGATGAAAATCTTCAAGAAACTCTAGGGCCAGATCATTAGAATCGATGTGA
>BRYF01000027.1:24171086-24173586 GCA_030159135.1 Actinidia polygama | reverse complement strand
TGGCAAGGTAGAGGATAAGCTCTACAACAAAGTATGGGTTCAGAATGGGGCGGTGATCGAGAGAAAGCTTAATTTGGTAGCCTTAGAAACACAGGCATTAGGTTTGTCCAAAATTTCACAAGTAGGGGATGGATAAATCTGACAAGGTTCAAGGCAGAGTCAATTCTCACACTTTGCCAAGAATTTATGGCAAACATTAAGTACAACCCGAAGACCATAAGGGTAAGGAGAAGTTGTGTAGTTGGGTTCGGGGGAAAAAGTTGAAGGTGACCCCCGACACATTTGTAGAAATCTTTGAGATCCCTAGAGAAGATTACCCAGAGTTTGAGTTTTCGGATTTGGGATGCCAGACTTGGCTGCTGTTTCCCATGAGTTACTCTTGGAGGGAGACGAATGAGATGGTGAGGTGCAGTGTAACAAGACACGCCTCAAGTATAAGTATCTGATTTTATTCCTATTTTCGTGTCATTTCCTTTTGCCTCTAAAACGTACGGTCTCTATGAGCACCGCTAGGGCTAAGTTGCTATGGGCGATTGGCACAGGGAAAACCATTGACTTGCCCCGAATGATGTTCATGTCATTGTGCGTTGCACATACGGCATCGAACACGAAGGGTTCTGTGCCCTTCACATGTTTTCTTATGAAGCTATTTAAGAAGAGTGGAGTCCATATCCCTTTAGATATCACTAGGATTGAGGTCGAAGGGGCCATTGATAGATCGTCATTGTCTCGATCTGAGGGGCAAAGAAAAAAGAGGAGATTGGAGGCAATTGCACATGAGGAACCATCGATGGGCATGGCTGAGCTAAAGGAGACAATCATGAATCTGGGAAGGGAAATGGGTGTTCAAATGTCCGAATTTAGAGCAGAGTTGAATGCCAGCATGACTTCGTTGGAAGAGGAATCTAGCCGTCATACGACCATGCTCCAATAGATGAAGGGAATGTTGATCCAAATGGAAGCGAAGGAGGAGGAGAAGGATTAGGGGTTGCGACTTTAGACTTGGTCTTTATTTTATTATGTTTTGAGTCTAAAACTTTTGCTTTGTTTTGGATATGTTAGGTTTTGAGATTTGTTTTGACATGATGACATGTTTTGGGATATTTTGGATTTTATGACTGATATTTGCGTACTTTGTTTATCATTCTCATCTATTTAGTACAGAAATTGTTCGTTGATGGTCACTAATTGATAAACAAGAGTTTATCACCATTCCATGTCATTCGAGAGAGGTTTGCTTCCTGATTCTTTTAAAGTATATTGTGACTATTCACATTCCATATTTATAATCTGTTCTTTCGTATATTGTGGATGTGTTGAGATTTCTTGATTTTGGGACCACAACTGAATCATCGTGTTTTATTTTCAAAGATAGTTGAATCATTAGTAACTTTGCATAGTATGATGTTAAGTGGATTATCATGTCAAGTAGGTCTTGCATGCTTGATACTTACTATTTGTGCAATATAGAGATAGAGGATAACTTACACCGCGCACGAGTCGTATTTTCAAAGTGAAACTGTTACAAATCCACATGATTGCATCCATGAAGTGGGGATTTATACCTTGTGAGCTTTAGAGCCATGAATCGTTTTTGTGAGCGGTTTTACATTTACTCAACGAAAATTTGTTGACTTTCACTTTTTGAATAGCTTCAAAATTTTTGAATCTGGTTTACATGTTAATGCAACAAGTAGGAATTTTTGACACTTTTTACATGGCACACACATTCCAGATTTTGATTGATTGAGGTCAATTCATGTTTATCTTCCCTTTCTATAACTTAGTTTTATTTTAAATCAGTCAAACCAAAATACACAAATTTTATTTTTTCTTTTTGAAGCATAAGTTAGGATTCTGTTAGGATTGCATCGTAGTATTTTAGTATTTTGCGTTCACATTGGCACTGTTCCTCGTGGGATCGACACTCATACTTCGAGTTTTATTACTACTTCGTGACCCGTACAGTTGCGGTAAAAGAATTCACTTCTGGGAGCGAAGACAATACCAAGCGTTCAAACCACAGGCCCAATTTACTAACAACTTCTACACATTTTACTTTAAACCATTTTAGTTGTCTAAGTAAGTTAGGCACCTTAGCCTACCTATTAAGAGACTCTAGGTCCATAATTATAAGGTTTAACCTAGAGAAGTCTTTTATTATATATTATGGAGCATGGTATTGACACATTATACCTTATATTCTTTAAAATGTAGGAATGCCAAGTGTAACGCTTAGCCAAGGATACCCAGGTGAGTAACACGATGCCATAAACAAAATTACGTATTTTCAAATTGGTTTCAATACGTACTATATTATACGCAATTGTTTTTCATGCTTTCAATGCATCAATGATTGTATTTTCAATATGAATGTCATGTCTTCTAAATGTATAAAATCATTGTTATGCTATGTATCGAAAACCCCATAGATGAATGTTTTGATATGATTGCGAAATGATTTTTAATGCCTAGCATGAACTTATATGAAAAGCGAAGT
>BRYF01000027.1:24151086-24156086 GCA_030159135.1 Actinidia polygama | reverse complement strand
ATCTACCCCTGTTCAGAGCTTGGTTAGTATGGTAAGATATTTTTGATAATTTAAAGCTAATTAGTTGCTTTTAAATAGTAATCACATTCAAGAGTAAGAATTCAATTCATACGGAGAGTTCATTCCATCTGAATCAGAATACAATTTGAAATTATATTTGTTCATGTTTATTTTCTCATAAGAATCTCATTCAGGAAATCATAGTGTACCCATCTTAAAACGAAAAACTGAAGTTAGTTCTGCGTAAATTAATCAACGTGATGTACTTCTCACAAAAACTTCGGTAAACTTGTTTGTCCGGCTGGGTTTTAAGTATTTGATTTAATAGCGTCATATTTTCTGTAAAAATGGTTAGAACTGCAGAAAGAAAGTTTTAGATAACTCTTGCCCACATAAAAAGGTATGAAGGGGAAATATGAAATTCCGAATCTTGATATTGATTACGGAAATGTGTGTGTTGGAGATATTGATAATGTTATCTTATCTCTTAGGATTTGAAGATTAAGATAAGGTTTGGAGATAATGGATAAGTGTAGCGTTATGTCTCTCTCTACCAATCTATAAAGATAATTGTAAACTGTATTCATTTTGAACTACATGAAATAGTACTATTGACTTCAACCCGGACGTAAGCCATTATGGCCGAACCATGTAAACCTCTGGTGTCATCTCTTATATCTTTTATTTTTATGTTTGATAGTATGTTTATGGCATTTTCTGTTTATGGAATTCCATAAAATGGGCCACTTGACTTGAATGAGAAAGAACTAAATTTTTAACGTATTAACGTGAATCATATAGATTGTCTCTTGACATTAGAAGCTCTACATTTTCGGTTATACACGAATTTAGTCTCAGTAACTGCTGTCAACTAGATATCGGAAGTCCTGGTAGAACCTAATCATACATTTGGAGGCCAAAGGACAACAAAAATTCAAAGATCCATGAGTAAGGTTTTGGGATGATAAGCAAAAGAAAGTCATTGGTAGTTCTGCATAGAACTAACAAGTATCCCACCTAGAATTCCGTGGAAATTACATTTGCATCAAACAGAGCTTCGAAAGCATCTCATACTTTCTGATAGTTCAACTCTTCTATTAAGTTGAAAGAATCTATATTATGTTGCTTTTCTTAATTTTACTAGGATTGAGACTTGTAATGATGAAACTTTGACCCAACCATGGACATAGTAAAATTTACCTTCATAACACTTCTTTTCTTTGCAAAACAAGAAAAACAATAACACGCAGAAAAATGAAAACAGAAAAGAACAATGACGAGGAGAATGGCTCCTTTTCATTTTCCTGCGTTTTGGTTTGTGTTCTTTTGATGCCCCGTATCTCTCTAAAAGCAGTCTTTTAAATCAAGTCACACAATCAGTTGCTTACTTTCAGACTAAACCTTCTCTATCAGACGCACTGATTGAACTTCCAAAAATAGGAAGCAAGTCACCGACAGAAGTATTAGCCAAATATGAAAGAGGAAGGCAAAAAAGGGAGGGCAGAATCCCCAACTGATTCGCAGAAGACAAGTATGTTTTCTTTCTGTTCTCAGCCTTTAACTATACCTACGTACAAACATTCAACCACTATATTAACAGTTTTTGGTCGGAAAATTATATCTTCTCTCTCTTACGTCTTAATTTGAAGCCCTAATTTTCCCTTTAAATTATTAGTGTGCTGAAAATTGTAAATTTTTATGCAAGTTGTGCTATTGTTTTGTTTCAACGTGTAAGCCAAATTTTTTTGTTAGGAGAGAATATTTTTGGTAAGCGAAAATATAAACAAATATCAGGAAACAATTACAAGACACAAGAGGCATGCCCCAGGCAAAAGAACGGGAACAATTGAAACAACTTGATGAAAGCACGAAAGCAAATGAAAATGTAAAACAGTCCTAGAGCATGGCCAGAGAATCTAGAAAACAATCGATGGGGGACCCACATTACAAATCACATTCTATAACTGCCTCTCAAGACTTAGAAACAGATGCAGTATTTGGCAACCAAACCGCAGCAGAGGCATGGACTGCAGTAACAGCAGGTAAGAGCCAGCACTTACTGGTCAGCTTTAACAGTATACAGCAGAAAGCAGGTTCCCAAGAAGCGGCAGCATTTGCTGCATAATGAAGCAGTAACAGTAGTGCCTGATTGACATTACCAACCAAGAAGCATAGAGCCGTTAGCAACAACAGCAATTATTGAACTCCCTACATCTGAGCACCATCATCACTGTTTGTTATTGAGGAAGATGTCATCTGGGCCAGTTCAGCCATCTGTTGTATTGGAATCTCTTAACATCTGTTAGATTGGATTTACACGCCAGTTGCTCAAGTGATCATGTAGGATCACTTTGTGATGTGAGGTTGTGGGTTCAAATCTCATGGAGAGGAGTTTGATACGCATTGTGGTTAGGGTGGGGTGGGGTTTAGGATAAATTAGGTTTCTATCATTGTGTAAGAAAAAAATATTCAGAAAGAGTTTACTTCTAACATTCATAATCAATCTCGTTTCTGCAATAACTTTAAGGTCTCTATTACTATTCGGATATAGTCTTCCATTTCGCTCTTTGTGAATGATAAAAATTGAAGTGGCAAGCAAGCATCGACACACCTTTAGAGTGAGTGGCTGCCCATATGATTAGGTGATGTTCAATTTTCTTCTATTGGTTGTCTTGCCAGGGTCCTCATTCCAAGCAACTGATAGGGTCAAGCTGTAGGTTAGGAGGACAAATGTGTTGGAGAACTTCCATGTTCCATCTATAGTTGCATCTTCTGTTCATTTGTATTTTTTTCATTTGAGTCCTAAGTCGTCTAAATTTTATTTATGGCACTTTCGTTTTTGTCATATTTCCACTACTCGTTTGTCATATTTAGTTTCTATTTGTGTTTTAGGCAACTTAATAGTCATGATATTGCATCGTAGTTGATGCAAACATGCTAAAGCAAACATGCTAAAGCTACTCCATGCTAAAGCTACTCCTTTGTCATTTGGTAAACAGTCTTACTCCTTTTTGAGCACCCTTAGATCTAGTGCATTTTGAGGCATGGGGGTCCAGTCTTTATTCTTTCTAAAGGTGGATCTTGGTATTATTTTTCATCTATTGATGACTATATTCGTTATTAGTTTCATGACTCATACATCATTATTCTTCAGTTATTAAATGTTTTCATTGTGACTTGGGTGGGGGAGTACATCGATATTTGATATTCTTATGGGACTAATCAGTAGCCTTCTCGACATAAACTCTTGAACGAAATGGTGTGGTTGTTCTTCTTCACGCACTAAGTTAATTTGATTACTCTGCTATGTGTGTGTTTCTTGGTTATGGCGAGGGTCAAAAGAGAGAACGATGTTGTGATTCGGTTGCAAAATGACGATATGTCTCTTGACACTTGACATGTGGTTTTTTCAAATCACATTCCTCTTTTTTTATTTTTATTTTTTCTTTCCGTTCCTTCTTGACAAATTCTGGTTGAGTCCTACCGTCACATCTTTGGTTTTAAGGGGATGTTAAGACATGTACTTCTATAGAAAGATTAGTTTAGTTTTTTCTCATTTATTAGGTTCATGTTTGTTTATCTTCTTTGTATTGGGCAATCGTTATTAATTATGCAATTATAGAAAAGCTGATTGAAAAATCTTATATGAACTCGATCGCCCTTTCTTGCAGTTACATCTACCGGTATTTCCTTGCACTTGGCCAAACCATTATCCTTAATGGGTCTAGTAATTTTATCTATAACTAAGGCAAAAATAGGCGAGGGCTCAAGGCTTACCTTGGTCCGATCTTAAACTTATTCGAAATTAACTCTTTTCTTATGCAAGTAATCCAGTCATAGTGATTATATCTTTATGCACCTTATCATTTGCTTTTTCTGGATCTACAAGAAGAATGCAAAGATGTCTCTTTTTCTCTTATGTATTTTTCTATTAATCTTCTTCGTAGTTATACAACTTCCATAATTCATATACCATTAGTAAAAATCCTAATTGATTCTAGGAAACTATTGTTACAATAGTAGAAGAAAATCAGAATAAAAGAGAATAATTGTTTGTAATATTTTCTTGTCCACACGCAATAACGCAGATCCAGAGATCACAACTACATGCAGACCAAAGTTACCGGCATCCGTCGAAGGTCCGACAGGTGGCGGCGAAGCTGTCGGATGTTCAGCGAGTGTTGGGGAAGCTTGTCGGAGGCTCGACGAGGGACAACACAGCCTATCGGGGGTCAGGCGAGCAATGGGAACGCCTGTTGGAGGTCAGTCGAGAGACAACACAGCCTGTCGGAGGCCAGGCGAGTAATGGCGAAGCCTGTTGGAGGTTCGGCGAGTGACAGGGAGGCTTTTTGGAGTCAAATCGACCCTTAAAAGGTGCAACTCAAGGGTCACGTGAGGCCAATCAAAGCCTGTCGAGTTCAAATTGAACCTTGATAGGTCCAGATCAAGAGCCTCAGGCGTGCGACATCCCCGAATCGATGTCGCATAGACCTAGGTTGGCTTCGTTGGAGGTAGGATACCTTTGACAACGATCGTTGAACTTCTCCGGACAATCGCTGTAGATTGATCAACATGTGGCGCAGGTAAGGGTAGGGTTAGAATCAGAAAAAAAAATTAGGGTTTGGCTCTGTTACCAAGAAGAAAATCAGAATAGAAGAGAATAATTATTTGTATATTTTCTTGTCTTAATATTGTATCAACATGTTTGTATTTATACACAATGTAAAGAAAATAAAAAGGAAATAATATCAAATTAAGGCTAACAATGAGGGAACTCAATCAACCTAAATTAGGAATTAAATCAAGAAATTTTCTAGGAATATCCTAGAATATTTCCTATTTCCACCGTCACTCATTCTCACATTTTCATTGCTAGACTCATCATCTTAATACCTCTATAGACATTGAATTTTGGAAATCTTATTTATTTTCATACATAGGTACTAAAATACTTTCTCCTCTCGCTAGACATTTTCCTTGTCATTAAAGTTTAATTATTA
>BRYF01000027.1:24128586-24131086 GCA_030159135.1 Actinidia polygama | reverse complement strand
AATATTCACTGTTATATAGTTCTGGATGTGATGTTAGAATGGAATAGTGAACCTTCACTCTGAATTAACATCACATAGTTAATCTTAATTGTTTGATTTGTAAATTTCATTGTTTGAAATTCGCTTTACGGCTTTGTAGGCGCTGTGCCTTCCTCCAAATCACTGTGCTCCCTTTTGGTTGTGTCGTCTCTAGAACACAGTTTGTACTGCGATGTTGAGGATTTTTGTTTTGGCCTTCTCATTGCTTTAGACACAGAAACAGTAAAAGTTACTTATTGCTATGCATCTGAAAAAGAGAACGTAGATAAATTTATGTATTAGCAATAGTAAAAATTACTTGATGCATGTTGACATTGCAAAGCCAACAAAGTGAAATTTATCTGTGTTTTTAAGGTGAAGTTTATCTTTTACTTTGCACTAATAGTAAAAAAAAACTAAAACTTTTATCTGCGTTTTGTCAATTCTGAACTTTTTTGGATTGCATATAAAATGAGAATAGAAAAATGCATGTGCTGGTGCATGTGAAAGTAACTATTAAACATTGAAGTGGAAGTATTTCTATTCTAGTGAAGTCAAAGTCGAATCAATTTTTGATTTGACATTGAAGAAGTATGAGTATGCATCGTACAAGGTTTTTATTTTATCTTGAAACCCTGATTGTTGTTACGAGTCGATTGTTGTTTGTGTGAAAAGTTGAAACCCTAGGCATCGAAGTAGTTGAATATTAACCTTTTTGATAAAAATCAGTGGATTTGTATTTTCTGTGAAATTTTTAGACTGCAATGTTGTTATTCTAGATTGAAATAGTTGAATTTAGTGTTTTTAGGAGGTTGTATGAGAGAAAATCGGGGAGAGAATGGTGGTCATGGAATGTTGGGTTTCGTGCTTTTTGACGAAGCGTGCTCTGTACAATTCAGGAGGGTAATTTGGTAATTGTGTTTTGGGTTGGACTTTTGAGTTTTAGTTTTAGTTATAGTTATGTTGGCTAATTATTCAAATAGCATGGGCCGTTGGACTTGGGAGTGAACCACCCTTTATTTTGTTGTACTAAATTGGATGAAACTATTTTTGCCCCTCAATCAATTCTCACTAGTGTCAAATTATAGTTAATTTGTTCCACTACAATTTTGCAGAATTTACCTTACTTCTTGGCTACCATTAAAACATCAATGCAACTAGAAGTGTACAAATGAGGCGAATTTTTCAACCCACCCGTCTGTCGGCCTGCCCATTACTGTCGACGCTTTCTGTCAGAAAGTGGTCGCAGTTTCTTTTGATCAATTTGAGTTCTATAACGCGATATTTATGGACTATACACTTAATAACAATATTAGCCACTAACATAATATTTTGTTATTATCAAAATTGAAGTATTGAGTCAATAATCTCTTCCTTTTTTATGATGACAAAACCTTTAAACATATGAATGATAAACATTTAAACGCATATTATATTCGTACGTGCAATAAATTTATTTGAAGCATATACCATGTATTACTCTCTTTTTTTTTGTAATTGATGCACTTATCATTTAAGTTCGATAATTTTTGAGTTTTTTCAACATATGCATTTGAGTTCAATAAATTATGCTTATCAAAATCATTTGCCATACTCAACATCATTGCTTATTTTTATTTCAGGTCAAGACTTGCTCAAAAAATTTTCATGCTCAATAATTTATTCTCAAATTAGCTCAATATCCTTAATAGCCTTAATCATTCATATTTCTCATTTTTCTTCCCCTTTTTGTTAAACCATCAAAAAAGGTATGTCAATCTAATAAATTATAACTATTCAAGTTGTAAGCCATGAAGTTGATATATATATGGATAGCCAAGGAGATTTAAACATTTCCCAGACAATTCTCCCTATCTTAGGGACTGTAGGCTTCCTTTATTAGCATTTAAATCTTTTAGGCAAGAAAATAATTTTTTATCCAGAGAATATAGGGCATTTATGTCACAATACTCTTAATCATAGATGATCAAGGATAGAACCCACATAGATTATCAACACTTATAAGCTATCAACCGTATAAATAATCAGCCAGGCATCCATAAAGTAATCACAAAAATTTCATAAACTATGAGTCATAAAATTGTAGACGAATTCTAAAATCCAAACCATGAACTTAAAATCTAAGATAGCCATCATACTTAAACTATTCAAAAACATAAATTATCCAAAGTATTACAAAACAAGTCAAATTGTTTCAAAAACACTTAGAGAGTAGGGGGAAGTGGTGTTGTGCGAGGCGGAGTGGATTTGGGTGAGAATTCGTGCCCGGGAGTGATAAGTGGAGTAGGAGAGGGTGAAAGTGACAATTCGAGAGTAGTCTCAGCTGTGTGAGAAAACTTTGCCATGCCTTTTCATCTCAGACCGTACTCGTGACCAGATTTTCGGGTAAGACGAGAAGCATCGAATTCAGTTTCAGACATGTCCTCTTCATCATCTTGATCTTTGTTTTGATCATTCCCTTCTCCTTCTTGGCCTTGCTCTT
>BRYF01000027.1:24121086-24123586 GCA_030159135.1 Actinidia polygama | reverse complement strand
TGAGCATGAACATAATTTTTTCTTGAAATATAACTTTCATAAACGTGATCATAGACATTTCATACATACTTCTATAGTCATACATGACATATCTGAAAGATGCACATAGGCATAACATAGCTGAAAACTGTAACAACTCGGCTGAACTGAGTGACCATATAGGTCGAGTGGCTCTTTAGGCCTGAGATATCTCGATTTGCAGATGATTTTATTTCACGTCCCACATCTACCTTAGGACTATCTGATTTTAGGTCCCGTCAGAAAGGACTCCGAGTGTTACCATATATACATATTCTGAACATACTTTACTTTTCAATCAATCATATATCCATAGATTTTAATACATAATATAACAACATTTACATGTCTTAGAAGATATGGTATTTATATCTTAACATACTCATATTATGCATTGAAACATGAAAAATATTTGTATATACATAATATGCGTTGAAAATCATTTTGAAAATACATAAGTTTTGTCCATGTCATTGTGTTACTCACCTGAGATTCCTTGGCTAGGTTCTACTCTTGGCGTTTCTACATATAAGGATACAAGGCACGGAATGTCAATACTATGTCCCATGAAAATGAATCAAACTAATATAATTTTTTGACTCGACCATGAGGTATTCATTCTAGGTCATGACTTGTCAAAAATTGGTCTTGGCGTTCGACCTCCCATATTGGCGTTCGAAAGCTAAGGCTAAAAGTGGCTGATCGTTCGAACGCTCAAAAGTGTTCTACAAGTGGCGTTCAAACGCCTACGCAAAATCTTCAAACCGTTCGAACGTTGTTCTTGGGCGTTCGAACGCTCACTGTGTGAAATCGTAGGAACAGTAACTGGTCTCTAATAATTCATCCAAATCTTTTCCAATACAACTCAAATCTTTCTAAGGCTTTTAAGATGTGAAGGATACCCTAAGGAGACTTACATAACTCAAATTCAACCATTAATTTGAACCCTAACATACTAAATCTAGAATTTAAAGTTAAGACTTTAACTTAACAAAAATTGAGATTTTTGAAGTCTTACATCCCTTCCAAAGCTCCTACTCCCTTTCCTCTTCTTCTTTCTTTCTTTTCTTCTTCTCTTCTCTCTCTTTCTCTCTCTCTCTCTCTCGTACGTAGTTGTGTGTGTGTTTGGAGTGTGAAGTGTGTATATGTATGGGGTATATGTGGTTATGAAGGCTGGGTTGGGAAAAGATCCTTTGAAGTCTTACATCCCTTCCAAAGCTCCTACTCCCTTTCCTTTTCTTCTTTCTTTCTTTTCTTCTTCTCTTCTCTCTCTTTCTCTCTCTCTCTCTCTCGTACGTAGTTGTGTGTGTGTTTGGAGTGTGAAGTGTGTATATGTATGGGGTATATGTGGTTATGAAGGCTGGGTTGGGAAAAGATCCCATGTGGTTCGTCATCTTTTAACCTTGTGTTCCCTTTTTATTTTCTGATTTTTACTGTTAGCGTTCGAACGCCCCTTTTAGCGTTCGAACGCTAAGAAGGATTTTGGCTGGGCAGGGTTCAAACATCTTGCTTATAGTTCGAAATGTGCGAGAGTTTAAAATCTGATTTTTGGCCTTAGCGTTCGAACTCCCATATGGTCGTTCGAACGCCTAGAGGAAAACTGAGTAGGAACTACAAGTTTAAGGCTTTAAATAAATTCTAACTTACATTTGGTCTCTTTGACCACTAACTCCGTACAATTCACTTCGATTATCATTTACGGCGTAATTCATGGGGTTAATAGAATTTACAGATTTGGGGTGTTACATTCTCTCCCCCTTAAAATAAATTTATCCTCTAACTTGGCTAACGCCATCATGCTTCCGATGTGTATGCTGATAAAATTTTTCGCGTCATCGTATGTTTAATTCATGATGATTAATGTATCTGATGGGGTTTAACCTGTTGCGAATGCCTCTACTGCCCTCTCAGTTGGGCATCCCACACCATGGTAACTCGGTTGATATTTTTCCAAAACAAGCCGGCCTTCCCCGAATTGCTTAGGTAGATGAACTATCAAAATGGTAAATGAAGATTGAATAGAAATACTGATATCGTAGCATAAAACTGTTTAGTTTTTTTTTCAATAATCGTACCTCAACTTATTACAAACGTTCACTCAAATAAAAACGGATAACGCTTCCGCATCTCATCTTCTCGTTCCCACGTTAATTCTTCCCACGTATGATTCTGCTATAATACTTGGACTAAGGGAATGACCATGTTCCTAAGAATTTGGTCGTGACGATCCACAATATCAATTCGTTGAAGAATCTGGAACGGTCCTACGTATCTCGACTTTAACTTCCCCTTTTTGCCAAAACGACTAACCCCCTTGGAAGGAGATACTTTCAAAAAAACATGGTCACCTTCTTCAAATTTTAACTCTTGTCTTCGATCATCCGCATAGCTCTTTTGGCGACTCTGGGTGGTTCGAAGTCTCTGTTGAATCACTTTAATCTTATCGGTTGTGAGTTGTACAATCTCTGGGCCTAAAATTTGT
>BRYF01000027.1:24098586-24103586 GCA_030159135.1 Actinidia polygama | reverse complement strand
ATTTCACAAGTTTTTTGTCTTTTCTTAAAAAACATTAATCATTTTGAATGACACACTTAGACTAGTACCTAACCAGCCTTATCATGCACTAAGCATATGAGACAATATCCGACTAACTTCTCGGACTTTCACCGAAAGGCTTTGACATTCCCAATACCTGGCCAATTTTTTAGTCATTAACCGAAGACTTTGACACTCCCTCCTGCGCGGTTGTTATCTAAATCTTTCACCTCGGGCTTAATCTAAGCCATCTTATTCCGTGTATACTAATGTAGCAAATCTGGCACTACCTAGCGTGTCATTTCCAAAATCATTTTCAAATTTCGACGTTCATAAAGATTACATTTGCCAAAAGCTATAATATAAACAGCATAATATGCGAGTACAAAACCCATCAATATAAACCATTATTGAAACCATTTAAATGTATTTACTTCGAAACATTTCATAAATTGTTAAAATAGGTAACTACCGATAGTGATTCTGGGTACTACCAATAGACAGTGATCCAGAGACGAAACTAATTAACTTACTACCGGTAGTGGAACAGAGTACTGCCGATAGACATACATCCAGAGATGAATTGAAAGTAATCACTACTGGTAATGAAAACGAGTACTACCGGTAGACAACGATCTAGTGACCAAATACAAACAATCACTACCAGTAGTGAAAAAAGTAATACCGGTAGACAACCATCCAGTGACAAAATACAAATAATCATTACCGACAGTGGAAAAGAATACTATCTGTAGACAACGATCTAGTGGCGAAATACAAATAATCACACCGGTAGTGGAAAGGAATACAACCGGTAAACAACGATCCAGTGGCGAAATACAAATAATCACTATTAGTAGTGGAAAAGAGTACTACCGGTAGGTCGACCAATCAAGTTATGCTTCAAAAATAAGTAAACTACCGATATGGAAAATATGACTATCGGTAGACGACGCAGAAAATAGAACATTTACAAATCTCTGAACTTTTGATTTTTCATTTTAAATCAAGTCTTCCAACTGGGTTCAATACCCAAAGTAATGCCTCAATAGGCTAGATATAAGTTATTAACACAACCCCAAGATTAAACCCTAACAAGAAAATTCCTTTTACCTCAAATGTATGAAGAAAGCTCCACAAAGATGAAGAAGATGAGATGATTCTCAAATCTTCAAGTCATTCCTATCTCCAAAGTTCTTAGCTCGATATGAAGCCCCCGTTGAGTAGATGATTTCTCTCTAAAGGATTACCACTCGAATCTCACTCTAACTCACCTGAATCTAAGCTTGAATGCTAAAACCCTAGAGAGAGAGATGAGAAGAAGAGATACAATCATACAATAAATGCTGGAAATTAAATGCTTAGGTTAAGAGAGGAGAGAGAGAGGGATACAATAAATATTGCCCTTGGGTCCTAAGGCCTTGTTTAGCTCATCACAATTAATCAAACAAATCATGGGCTAAGTTAATTTGGCCCACTCTCTCACTCAACCCACATGCAATTTCATCAAGGCCCAGGATAAAACATACTTAGGTCTAATCACACTACAAGTGACCTAATTAAATTAAATGGACCCAATTTACACTAAGATCCATAATGGCATATATATATACATACATATATATATATACATATGGCCCGATGACGTCATATATGCGTCCTAATTATCTATAATTATAAAAATAAAAAAATTAAAACCTTACACACGACGTAGTCAAAAGATTTGAGTTATGTAAAACCTCCATTAGAATTTCGGAAAACCCGATTGATTGGATCAATTGATTCTGAGTTGTTTTTCTTATAAAGTTTAAATCAGGTTTAGTTGCTTTCGTAATTTAGACTTAGTTTAAGTTTTTCAAAATCAAATACAAGATTTTTATTTTCTCTTTTTAAGAAGTATAAGTTAGGATTAAGTTAGGATTGAGTCAAAGTTTTCTTGTGTTTGTCTTGGCACTGCTCCTCATGGGACGATACTCGGACTTCGAGATTTTATACTACTTCGTGACCCGTATACTTGCAGAAAGAAATTTACTTCTGGAGCGAATCACTCACCCTCCATACACCATGAATTTAAGATAGCAACACTAATTTATCACAATTTGAATTTGTTTTCCCACAATCAATTACAATCAGACATTACGAAGTTTAAAAGTTTATGACCAAGCATTAAATTTTCAAATGTACGTTTTGGGAAAAGTTTATGACAGGAAGCACATATACTTGAGTATAAATCCCTAGAGTTTCTAATACATATACCTTTACAAATAACGTGCCGAGTTTTCATAACTGATTCTTCACTACGGCCATGGCTGAAAATATCTTCTTAATAAGTAGGGTCTCTTTTGCAAAACTAAAAAATATTTATGGACCCCATAATTGAGTTAGGATCAGCATTAATGTAATTTTATAGAGGGACAAATGAGAGATTTTACTATGTATAGAGGTACTACTATAACTCTAGGGTCATTTTCCCCTAGGCATGAGCTCCCTCTGCCCCTACTACTGATCAAACCAACCTCACAAACACAAACCAATAGACATCTCTAGCTAGTGACAGTTTTATTGAAGTGGAACAAATGATCAAAAATTAAAAGATGATTAAGTGGATGACAACCTGTTAGAATGTACTTAAATAAAGTGATACAAATTTTTAACTTTTTAATTTTTGTAACTGTTTTATTATTTTAATTTTACAATCAATGTATTTGATTTTATTTATAATAAATAAAATTAATCTCTTTGACTTTTAGTCTTTTTGTATTTGTTTATTCAATTTTTAATATATTGTTTAATAAAAATATATTGTTGTTGTAAATTACTAAAAGATAATTTGCAATTCTTATTATTTTTAAAAAATAAAAATATTTTTGTAACATTAAAAAAAATATATATGTACAAAATATAACATTACATTGATTAAAAAAAAATAGGCCTATTGGCCAAGTCTGAGACCGGACTGTTACTGTATAATTCAGTCCGGGATTGTAGGGGATTGGGTTAATAGGATGGGCTAGACAAGAAAGTTGCTTAATGAACTAGGCCTAGAGTAATCTGTTATTGTAGCAATCTGGACTAAGTCCAACCCGTAACTGGCCGAACCCAATATTGTAACGAATTAATTTATCGTCCGTTTATGCATCGAAAATTACTTCTCCCGCATAATTACTCTTGTGCCCCCTCCCTTTTTTCCGTTCCCCAACCTCCCCCTTTCATTTGTTTTTAGTTTTTTTTTTTAATTTTTTTTATCAATTTTTTTTTATGAAATTTATTTATTTTCTTTTCAGTTAAAGAGTTTTTTTATTATATGTTTGTAATATTTTATTTGCTTTTTTTTCCAGTTTTATTATTGCGCTTTTTTTTAAATTTTTATGTAGTTTACTTTATTAAATTTTTTAAAAATCAATTTTATTTATTAATTTTGTTTATTAATTATTTTTTGTTTATTTTTTGACACATATCAGAACCTCACTTTCCCTTTAAATTACCCCTCAAACCTTGACATGTCAGGACCTCCCCATCCCTTTAAATTATTATACGAAGCTAAATAATGTACAACTCGTTATGGGACACGTGTTCATTTGTGGTACGAAGTAATAGGTACATCACCAATAGAAATTTAAAATTTTATCTAAATTAACTATTTTTTTTAGATTGTATTTGCATCAAGAATTTTGTCTTTTATCTAAATTAACTATTTTTTTTATTTTTAGGTCATGTCTTTTAGAAATTTTTAGTTTGAATCATTCGCCTTTTTCATTTTTATTTTTTTTCTCACCAAATTCTTATTTTTTAATGAATTACCCAGTTTCATTCCTAATTATAAGGGCAAAATGAATTCAAGTTCATTTTATCTTTTCTTTTGAAAAGAAAATTTTTTTTTGAAGTTCATCTCATCTCTCTCTTTTTTTTTCTTCAGAATTTGCACCAAAACAACGTCGTTTAGGTGCTTCAGAGAGTCGCTATTGTCATTAGAACTTTTTTTAATATAAGAACTTTTTAGAGATAAGCTTGAATGTTTTGAGATTTTTTTGAACAACGATAAATAAGAGAATAATCCCCCTATTTGAGGATAATCCCCTTATCTCTTTCCCCCTATTTCTTTCTCCACCTCTTTTTTTCTAAATTTGAACAAAACGATATTGTTTTGATGCTTGGGAGAATCGCTATTGTCATTAGCGAGTCGCCAATGACACTAGCGACTCACCAAACGCATTAATTCCATAAATAAGTTTTCAACTGCGTTATTTTTTTAAATATATTTTGAAAACGAGTTAAAAAACAAAAAAAAATGGTTTCGATTAGAAACCTAAATTAGAAACTTGGTTTCGATTGAAAATGAGAAGTGCTGGAATTTGGTTACTGACGGTAGGTGTCAACACCCAGGTTTCAGGTGTCGACACCTTTGAAAAGTGAATATTAGAAATTTAGCTATTGACGGTTGGTGTTGACACTGGACATAAATTTTTTTTTGAACGGTTAGTGTCGACAACACTGTCGACACCTTTGAACAATAACTGTGGCAGTTTGGATACTGACATTTGTGCCGACACCTAAAGATTTTTTGAATAGTAAGGTGTTGACAGTAAAAATTTTTGAACAGCATATTCGAGATTTACACCTACTGACAGTTGGTGTCGACACCTAAAGTTTTTTGAACAGTCAGGTGTCGACACTAGTGTCTACACCTAAAACGTTTTTAAACAGTATATTTGAGGTTTACACCTATTGACGGTTGTGTCGACACCTAAAATTTTGTGTACAGTCAGGTGTCGACTCAAGTGTCGACACCTTAAAATAAATAAATAAATAAATAATTTTTTTGGTTTACTTTGAGCATAATAATATTTTATACATTATATTGTTGCATTAAATTTTTTATTTAATGCAACAATTGCATATGTGAAAATTAAAAAAACATGATTTATGTGTGTGCACTTGAAATTTTGGGTTAAGGTTTATGTTGATGATTATGAGAATAGTTTCAATAATAACTTATTAAT
>BRYF01000027.1:24086086-24088586 GCA_030159135.1 Actinidia polygama | reverse complement strand
TCACTTGAAACGTTTATCCGGACACCACTAACACTGACAGGAGAATGTGATTTGTCCCTTTATAGGTTTGCTTCCCAATTTAGACCCCACCTAGAGTTAGGACATCAATGAATGTAAGTCACAGGAGAAGTACATGGGAAAAATCTAATATGCTAATTTAGGAAAAATGAATGTGCATAGCACAATGAGGGGAAGAAAATTAAAAGAAAAATAGCTCATAATTCATGGAATTACCTTTTGATAAACTTATTTGATGAAGAACAGAGGAAGCAACTCAGACCGCGATAATTTGATGAAGAACAGAGGACTCAACTGATAATTTGTGAAATTACAGCACAGAACACGAAAATTGAACAAATCGCCGGCAATCGGGGGTTTTGCCGGCAAATGTTAAGAGGGAAACGGGGAAGGAGGAAGAAAGGAAACGGGAGAAACGGGGAAGGAGGGAAACGGGAAAATAGGAGAAATTTAATTTTTTTCTCCCAGAACGACGTCGTTTTGGAATGTTGTAAAAAAGTTGTATAATTTTTGTTGTAAACGTATCATTTCTCCTCACCTCCCTCTCTCTCTTGCTGTCACTGGTTCTGTCACCACCATGAATATTCAATGCTATGTGATCCTTGATCATTTATTACCAGAAAAAGCCTTCCGAGTTTCATTGATCTGTTTTTCTCAGTATTTTCGATTTATAGTAAGTGAATTTAGTAATTGCTTCATATTTATCATCCATTATTAGCCATACCCGTATGAATACAAAATTGATAACCTTGCTAGTTACTACTTTCCACATAGATGGACAATTATTTAGAGAAAAAATGAATTAAAGTAAAGAACAAGAAAATCTGATTTTCTCGTGTGAACAATGGACAAAAGGAATTTGTTAGAAAATTCAAATATAATAGTTTTATTGTAGAGAAAAATAGTTAAAAAATAAGATTTTTTGTAAAATCTTGTGTTTTTTGCATGATACATTCTGAGTAAAAACTATTCATAATAGGAAAATTAAGAATCTCACAAATTTTCTGCTAAATGAACAATAATAATAAAAAAAGTAGAAAGCTGAAATTTGTGCAGTCCTTTAAATTATTTTCCTTGACAACTAAACGGTGTTATTTAGTATTATAGCGCGAGTTCGAGTCCATAGAATTATCTTCCTCACACAATAAAAATAAATAAATTAATAAAAAATACAGCCTACCTGCTAGATATATGCAAGGGCTCTGGTATATCGGCACTGAGTACCACCAAAAGGATATTACTAATATTTTACGAAGTAGTTGTATAAATAGTAAATATCCCAAAAATTAATAATCCCATTGCAATTGGGTGGCTGAAACCAGTACAAAAACAATCAAACCACAAATAATTTGTTCCCTTCACAGTGTAATTCGCAGACCTAGGCTACTCACTGCCATTGAGTCATCACAAGCACACCAACTTTGACCCCCCCACACCCACCCACCCACCCACACCCACACCCACACCCACAAGCGTACCTTGTTATTGCTTCTTCCATTGTTGCCACCTTCATGAATTCTGCGTGATTTGTAATTAATCCAACCACTTGATACCAAGGAATATAAATGAAACAATTTTTCTGCTGCATTCCTCTTTTCAGTAAGAGCAATGATAGGTACACACCCAAAAATGGGTGTGTACAAGACACACCCACTTTTTGTATCTCACAAATACAGTGGGGCCCGCCCTAATTAGGGTTTGTAGAAAATCCTAATTAGGGCGGGTCCCACTTTATTTGTGAGATACATTTTTGGGTGTGTCTTGTACACACCCAAAAATGGGTGTGTACCTATCATTTTTCTTTCAGTAACCTTTTCTTTTTCAAAAAAGAAAAAGGACGATCAAAATTGTTCCTTGCCAAGATCTATCTCTCGCTGTCAAAATTTTAAAATACAACTCATTTTGAATCTCAAATCTATCTCCCGTTAACCACGGTTGAAATTCATTTGAGTTAATCAAACGACTGAGATTTCACCTCATACTACTTTTTTTCTCTCAAAACTGTCACTTCCTTCTTCTCAAATGTGTGGACTCCACATAGGTTATAATCCAATAGTCAAAACACCTTTAAAAAGGGTAAATATTTTATCCATTGGATCATTTTTTTTAGTCCGACCCACAAAAAAATAATTAAAACACCTTTCTTTTTTTCTCATTTTTTATTTTTTTCTGTATTTAATAATTTTTTTATTATTTAATAAAAAAATTATATTATTTTAGTTATTTTGACGATAAGAGTCTAAAAATATAAAAAATATTTAATTTAGAGATTATTTTTATTTTTAGTGAACTTTCTCTTAAATTAGATAATTTTTAATATTATTAGACTCTTTTTATCAAGAGAAGTCAAAAAAGTATAAAATATTGATTAATCGGTAAAAAAATTCACTAAAGACAATAAAATATGAAAAATAAAGCAGATAAAAAAAATTATTCAAATATAAAGGGAAGTGATTTTCATACGTCTATTTTTTTTAATTGT
>BRYF01000027.1:24076086-24078586 GCA_030159135.1 Actinidia polygama | reverse complement strand
TCGTTTATTCTCATATCATTTGAACGTAATATTGACGTTTCCATTTCTTACATGTAGGAACACATTATTTAGCACCAAATCAAAGGAAGCGAGGTGAGTAACATGATGATATGAACAAAAGATATGTATTTTTGAAATGTTTTTAATACAACCATATTGTATGTAATGTTTTTCATGTTTTAGTGCATAAGTGTATATGTTCATGTATAAATGCCATATTTTTCAAATGCAGGATAATAATAGAATGTTATGAATAGAAAACCATGGACTTATGTTTTTACACAAAAAGTAAAGAGTTTCTAAATATATAGAAAGTAAAGTATGCTCAAAGTGAAAAAATTTCAAAGTATAGTAAAGTATGTTCAAAGTATAGTAACACTCGGGGTCTTCAAAGGGCGAGACCTTAATTTAGTTCGATAGTCCTACGATAAGGGACAGTAAATAAACTATCTATAGTGGGAGACGTCCCAGGCCTAAAGAGCCCCAGCGTGACCTATATGGTTACTATAGTTCGTGCCCGAAAGGGTACCATAGTTCATAACTGAAAGGTTACCATAGCCGAGTTGTTGCACCCTTTTATGTATATATCTACAGATACAGATTTACAGTTACGAAGTACTTCAAGTACTCATAGAATTATAGCTATAGACTTATAGTAATGAAATGTTTGAAGTTTTAAAGAGTTATGTTACGTATATGATTATAGTACAAAAGAATTTCAACCTATGCTAAGATTATAGTATGTGAAAGATCTTATGTTTTGAAAAGATATGCCTTGTTTGCACGATCAAGGTAAATGTTTATTGGTTTATACAGCCTTATAGTTTAAGTTTAGAATAATTTCAACCGAGATATCTATAAGATGTTTGTAAGTATGATTACGCTAATTCATGATATTTTTATGTTCATGCATTTATTGTTATTCACTAAGCAATTAGCTTATATTTTCGAAACCATTATCAGGAAGCCAATCGAGTGGACTATATACACAAACTCTCTACAAGAACTTGCATAACTTCAAGCAAGTTGAACATGTAGATGATTATATCGAGGCCTTTTATCAACTTATTGTACGAGTGGACTTGAATGAAAGTGAAGCGCAAATGGTTGCAAGATACATTAGTGGTGTAAAGCCTTCAATTCAAGATGTGCTAGTGCTTCTATCTTTATGGTATGTTTCGGAAGCATATAATTGAGCTTTGTTGGTTGAAAAGCAACAATTATGGGGTGTTTCGAGGTCCGGGCAGGAATACCAAGCTAGCTCCAATGTTGGACAACCGTTCCAAAATATTCCAAGGCCAACTCTTCATCTACTAGAGATAAGAGTGGTTCTTTTAGGGCTGGGATTCCAACTAAGGGTGCTAAACTTGCTGGTCCAAGCCAAAACTAGCCATATACCTGGACTTCGGGAAGTAGAAATCCATCCCAAAGTGGAGGGTTCAAGTGTGGGGAATTGGGGCATAAATCTAATATTTTCTTCACCACTTGCAATATTGGGGGTTGAGTTTGCAACATGATCATTGATAGTGGAAGTTGTGAGAATGTCATGTCCTAAGAGGTGGTTGATAAGTTGCACCTCATGGTTGAGGATCATCTCCATTCTTATTCCCTCTCTCGGTTCAATCTCTTGTTTCAAGAAAGGAAATGAGATCAAAGTGAATAAGAGAAGTTTGGTGTCTTTTTCCATTCGGAAGAAGTATTTTGATGAAATGGATGCTTGTCATACTTTTCTTGTTAGACCGTGGCAATATGACAGAGTGGCAATCCATGATGGCCTATGAAGCACAAGTACGAGTACGAGTACGAGTACAGGGTACGACAAAAATTCAAAAAAGTAGGGTACGGGTATGGCTGCGGTACGGTAATAAATATATATTTTTTTATAATTTCTAATACATAATATGTGTAAGAAACAAATACGCAACTAATTTTTTATAACAAATGACGATACATATTGAAATCAATAGGAAAGTACATACATCTACTATATAAACATGCCAAAATCAAAGCAAAATATTACATCCATCTAGTTTTAATTCCAAACATGCATAAAACGAGCTAAAAGCAAAAAAAAAGACAAGCATAAAAAGATTTGAGACAACACTTATATATATATTATAGTATAATTATACTTTAACCTCTTAATATTTATTTAATTTTATAAATTGAACTATTTCAATTTTATAAAATAACAAACTAACCCCCACCGTACCGAAAACGTACCCATGCCGTACCGATGGCATACCCATAAATATCAAAGTACCCAGTACTTTTTTGTTGTACCCGGTATGATTTTTCTGTACCGGGGACGTACCCGTACCTGGTACGCGTACGACAACTTTTTTGAAGAATCGTGCTTCATAAATGATGGCAAGCAGAATACTTATACGGTACTTAAAGAGGATCAACAGATTATATTCCTGCCCATGAAGGAAAAGGTGACTGCTAAAGCACCTTCGACTACTCTTCTTGCTTCTAAATGCTTTCTTCAAGAAAAACA
>BRYF01000027.1:24053586-24058586 GCA_030159135.1 Actinidia polygama | reverse complement strand
GTGTGAAGTGTGTAGGAGTATGTGTGTGTGTGACATGTAGAAAAAATAAATACAACTTTGTATCTATAGGGCTGCCAAAGAGGAAAGGGAAGAGAGAGAATAGAGGTGCTTGACCTCTTGAGAAAAGAGAGAAAGAAAAGAGAAAGAGAGAAAGAAAGAAAAAAGAGAGAAGAAGGAGAGAAGTGAAGGAAGAACTTGAATCCATCTTGCTTTCATCACTATAGGTACATTTTGTCTTGTTCTATGCAATTTAGTTGTATTCCTAGCATGTGTGTGTGTTATGGCCATGGAAATGAAGGGAGGAAGTAGGAGGAGGAGGAGGAAGAAGGAGATTAGGGTTTTCATGGTGGAGACCCAATTCATGCATGTTTTGTGTATTTTTAGGGTGTTAGTTTCTTGTTCATAGTCTTTTCAAACTATTTTACATCATTAGAACACATATGGGAGTGTGTTGAAGTGATTTGAAGTTGGAAGGTTTGGAAATGGGGAATCCATTTTCAAACCAAGAACAGGGCTTACCGTTCGAATGCTAAGGCCAAAAGAAGGAATTCCAACTTTTGGGCGTTCGAACGCAGCATTTGAATGCCAAGCCAAATAAGGTAGCGTTCAAACGCCTAGGCCAATTATGGGGCAGCGTTGATGCATAGAGCATTCGAGGCAATCTCAAGCATAATTTTATCATGGTGTGTGTGTAGTGACAAGTGGGATTAATAAATAGATAGTCGTATTCATATGGAATTGACTTAATTGACTTGATATAATGCGGATGTTGATATTCATATGAGGTTACTCGACATAATGCGGATGTTAATATACAATTGAGTTAGCATTGCATATTATATGCCAATGCATTACATAGAGGAAGTTTATGCCAATGTGGGGTTGATCTTATAGGGTATCAACGTGGGGCATCCTAGATAACGAGTCATCAATCATTGGGCTAACGTTATCTAAACTTGTGCGCAATGTGGGTGATGCATTATGCATTGTCATTATCTACTTCTGGATATCTATGATATATGATGTTCCTTTATCATTTTATATGAGTTGATTATCTGTTGTGAGCACGTTGATTATTATCCCACACCCTCACATATTGTTTTGGCAGGTGAGGCAATATGAATAGTTGTTTGGTTCACTGTAGTTAGTATCATAGATGTGGTGACTTTCCTGGTCGTGGTTGGATGTCATTGGAAGAACTTGGGACAATTCTTGCCTTTCTATAGTTTTGTCTAGTTGTGTGTGGAATGTATAAATATTTTATATTTTACAGACAATGTGTTTGTTTATAATTAGTTCAGGATATATATAAATGTATTTATCTATGGAGTTTGTTTTTTAATTTTTAGTGAATGAGTAATTATGTATTCTTTATGTATCAGAGTAAGTGGTGAATAGCAGAAGTCGTTTGGCAAGGAATTGGTGGGAAGCTATGAGGAGAATGCAAAATGCTCAACCTGGAGGAGTCCCAATTACATGCAATGGTTTGTAGAAATCTTTAATGTTCAATATTTTTCTAGAATCTATCGTACTCAGAAAGAGCAAGACTTTATTACATTGAAGCAATGAAGAATGTTAGTGGTGGAGTATGAAGAACAATTTACAACCTTGTCTCGATTTGCACCTGAGTTAGTGCGTGTTGAAGATGTAAAGTGTAAGTGATTTGAACAAGGCCCAGACTTGTTGATCCGATCTCGTGTGTCTGCATTTGAGATTATTCAATATGCAGAATTGGTGAACAAAGCCAAAATTGTGGAATGTGATGTGAAGAAATTTCAGGGTAGACGAGAACAATTCAAGAAGAGAAGGTTTGATTTAAGGGTTGGACCATCACGACAAAGGTCTTCAGAAGTTACTGCAATAGTAGAGCAAAGCCAAGCACAGACTAGTGCGGGAAGTGCAAGGCCTGGTAATTCAAGAGGTGTGGGAAATTTTAGAGGCAGAAGATCATGGAGGCCACCAACTAAACCTACTACTGCAAGATCTGGCAATACACGAGGAATTGTTTGCTTTTGGTGTGGAGTTAAGGGGCATATAATTAGAGATTGTCCAATGCCTTGGACAGATAAATGTTATCAATGGGGACAACTATGACATATTGCAAGGGATTGTACTCGAAGGCCTACAACAACTTCATCAGTAGGCAATGTAGTTGATGGGAGTAAAGGAGCAACGGGAAGTGCACGGAAAGGATAAGCAACTACTCCAAAACCGCATGCTCAAGCTCGAGTTTATACCATGACACAAAAAAATGGTAAAGCCACTCCTAATGCGGTTACAGGTACGTTATTAGTCAATAATGAAAAAGCATATGTGTTAATAGATCCAGGAGCGACCCATTCCTTTGTTGCTATTGCATTTAGTATACATTTAGATAAACCATGTAGTTCATTGCCCCAATCCTTACTTGTGTCTACCTCGGTGGGAGATGTGATGTTGGTGGAGAAAGTATATAAGGAGTGTATTTTAAAAATTGGCGAGAATGAGTTGTTAGTCGATTTGATGCCATTGAATATCTATGACTTTGACTTGATTTGGGGGATGGATTAGTTAGCTTCATATCATGCTTCCATTGATTATTTTAAGAAGGAAGTAATTTTTAGAATGCCAAATGAATCGGAGTTTATATTTCAAGGTGAATGGGATGTAGTCCCAACATGTTTGATTTCAACTATGAAAGCAAGAAAATTATCGCAAGAAAATTATCGCAGAAAATTATAGCAATAATTCAATAGAAAATTTGGCACATATTGTGGATACCACTAAAGTAGAATTAAAGTTATCTGATCTTGTTGTTGTTAGAGATTTCTAGATGTTTTTTCAGATGAACTTCCAAACGTAATACCAGATAGGGCTGTAGAGTTTTCTATTGAATTATTGCTAGGAACTACACCTATTTCTATAGTATCATATAGAATGGCACCATATGCGTTGCGAGAGTTGAAAGTTCAGTTGTAAAATTTGCTTGAGAAGGGTTTCATTCAACCAAGCATTTCACCTTGGGGTGCACCAGATTTGTTTGTCAAGAAGAAGGATGGTACCATGAGGTTGTGTATAGATTATCGATAGTTGAATCAAGTTACGGTGAAAAATAAGTATCATTTACCTCGGATCGATGATTTGTTTGATTAATTGCAAGGTGCTTATGTCTTTTCCAAGATGATTTGAGATTCGGGTATCATTAGCTGAAAGTGAAGGATAGTGATGTTTCAAAGACTGCATTTTGTACTCGGTATGGTCATTATGCGTTCTTGGTGATACCTTTTGGAGTGACGAATGCACCTACTATGTTCATGGATCTGATGAACATGGTATTTTGACATTTTCTTGATTCCTTTGTGATAGTTTGTATTGATGATATACTAGTTTATTCTCGGAGTCAAGAAGAACATGAAAAGTATTTGAGATTTGAGTTGCAAACTTTGCAAAATAAATAGTTGTTTGCCAAGTTCAATAAATGTGAATTTTGGCTTGATAGAGTAGCATTTTTGGGGCATGTGATCTCTGTAGAGGGAATTCATGTAGATTCAAAGAAGATAGAAGCAGTAATGAATTGGGAACAACCAAAGAATGTATTAGAAATTAGAAGTTTTTTGAATTTGGCAAGATACTATCGCAGATTTATATAGGGGTTTTCTACTATTGTTGTTCCTTTGATACAGTTGACTCGCAAGGATGTCAAGTTTGAGTGGACAGATGAATGTGAGCATAGTTTTCAGGAGTTGAAGACTAAATTGACTACAACACCAGTGTTAACTATTCCTTTTAAAAAGGGAGACTTTATGGTGTATAGCGATGCTTCATATCAAAAATTAGGATGTGTATTGATGTAGCAAGGACAGGTAATTGCGTATGCGTCAAGACAATTGAAGCCACATGAAAGAAATTATCCTATACATGACTTGGAGTTGGCTATTGTAGTATTTGTATTGAAGATGTGGAGACATTATTTGTATGGAGAGTTTTAAAGTGTTTACAGATCATCAAAGCTTGAAATACTTGTTTACACAACGAGATTTGAATGCTAGACAGAGGAGGTGGATGGAACTAATTAAAGATTATGAATGTGCAATCCATTATCATCCGAGAAGAGCCAATGTGATGGCCGATGCTTTGAGTAGGAAATCTACAGAAATACTAGATTGTATTAAATGTTGTCGGGTGGAATTATGTGCAAAAATGATTGGCTTGGGAGTGGAATTTGAACAGAAAGATGTGGATATCATGCTAGCTCATTTTCAAGTGAGACCTTTGTTACTCGATCGCATACGAGAACTTCAAATACAAGATGATCAATTGAAGAAGATTAGATAACAAGTAGAGGATAAGGTGAGCACCGAGTTTTTAACACTTGATGATGGTACTTTGATGTTTGGGAATCGATTTTGTATACCAAATGAGCCAATGTTAAAGAATGAAATTCTAGAGGTAGCACATCAGTCGTTGTATGCCATGCATTCAGGAAGCACAAAGATGTATAGAGATCTTTGAGAGATTTATTGGTGGCCGAGTATGAAGAAAGACATTGCAGAATTTATGGTAAGCTGTTTAACTTGTCAACAAGTGAAAGTTGAACATCAGAAACCGGCGTATTTGTTGCAACCTCTTCCAATTCCATAATGGAAGTGGGAGCATATAACTATGGATTTTATGGTGGGACTTCCAAAGATTTCTATTGCCTTTGATTCTATTTGGGTGATTGTTGATAGGCTAACTAAATCAGCTCATTTTTTTTCAGTGAAGATGACTTATACACTTGATAGATATGCAATACTGTATGTGAATAAGATTGTAAGGTTGCATGGAGTTCCAGTGTTTATTGTTTCAAACAGGGATCTGAGGTTTACTTTCAGATTTTGGCCAAGTCTTCAACAAGCTATGGGGAAAAAAATGAAGATTAGCATGACATTTCATCCTCAAATAGATAGACAATTTGAGAGGACTATTCAGACTTTAGAGGATATGTTGAGGGCTTGTATGTTGGACTTTAAAGCTAACTA
>BRYF01000027.1:24033586-24041086 GCA_030159135.1 Actinidia polygama | reverse complement strand
TTAAATAAAGACCATCAACTAATTTACTCGAGCATATAAAAGATCCATTTAATTTAATAAAAATATTTTTATTAAATAAAATCGAATATCCTTTTTTAAACAAAGTAGAAATCGAAATCAAATTTCTTCTAGGGATAAATAAATAGTCATATGAAACTAATATTTTATTTAAAGAAAAAAATAATTCTACTACTACAGACACTACAACAACCCTTGCTTCTGAACCTAGGTGCAACGTAACCTAAACATCACTTATAATTCTGGTTTCTCAAAATCCCTACAGCGTGTTACAAATGTGATTAGTTACGCTGAAATTTACACAAGGAATTTGAAGTACCCGCAATAAAGATTACTTCAATGATAAATGATTCGGTTATACCTGAGTCCTTTTTTTGAGCCAGGTAATTTGGACAGTTCCTCTTCCAATAACTTGCAATCCCATAGTGGAAATAGTTTTCTTTAAATTTTAGATCATTCACTTTCTTCCCTTTGCCAATGCCCCTAAATGGATTAAGAACCTTGTTGGGGATACTTATATGACTGTATATTTGTCTCTAGCATTAGATGAAATTTTGATTTCGATTTCTGCTTTGTTTAAATGAGGATATTCACTTTTATTTAATAAAAATATTTTATTAAATTAAATATATCTTTTATATGTTTGAAAAAATTGGTTGACAATTTTTATCTAATTACTCCTAAGATGTATAAGATACATTAAACTAAATTGAATAAATCACAAAACATGCCACATAAAAGAAAGGCTTCTTCTAATAATCAAATGTGCCTTTGGCATCTAAGACTTGGTCATATTAATTTAAAAAGGATTGAAAGATTGGTTAGACGGCCCTTTGTCCTCTTTGACTATTCAACTCTTACCTGTATGGACATCGTGTTTAGAAGAAAAAATGACCAAAATGCCTTTTTCGACAAAGGGCAATAGATCCAAAGGTATGTTAGAGTTAATTCATACAAATGTGTGTAGACCCCTAAATATTAAGGCTAAAAGGACTTTTGAGTATTTTATTACTTTTATTGATGATTACTCAAGGTATGTTTATATTTATGTGTTGCACCTTAAGACCAAGACATTTGAAAAGTTCAAAGAATTTTGGGCTGAAATGGAGAAACAGCTAGATAAGAACATAGAGTCGCTTCGATCTGATTGAGGTGGCAAGTACCTCTTTGATGACTTTGATAAGTACCTCTTTGATTCTATCCCAATTGTCAGCACAAGGTATGCCTTAGCAGAATAATGTGGCTGAAAGAAGAAATCGAACTCTTTTAAACATGGTAAGATATATGATGAGTTATTCTGATTTACCCAAATTTCTATGGGGATATGCTTTAAAAATGGCAGATTACATTCTAAACTCAATTCCAACAAAGTCTGTTCCAAACAATCCCATACAGGTCACAGGGCTAGTATACAACACTACAGAATATGGGGGTGTCCAGTATATGTGCTTAAGGGAAAGATTGATAAGTTGGATACTAAGTCAGAATTGTGATATTTCATAGGATATTCTAAAGGACCGAAATGCTGGTTATTTTATGATCCTAGAGAATGGATAGTATTAGTGAGCACTAATGCTATTTTTTTGGAAGCCTAATAATAAATTTAATTTTAGGGAGTTGTCTGATACTCCTAGAGAGCCATTAGAAAGAGGCATGGAGTTCTTCTATCTAAGGAATAGTGTTATAAGACTTTTAAGGATGAGCAACGCATGAAGTCAGTTCCTTATGCTTCGGTAGTAGGAAGCCTAAGGTATGCTATACTTTGCACTAGACCGGATATCTGTTATGTAGTGGGCATAGTCAGCAAATATCAATCTAATCTAGGACTAGAGCATTGGACTGCGGTGAAACGTATTTTCAAGTACTTAAGAATGACTAGAGATTATATGTTGACCTACGGTGGTTCAGATTTAATTCTAGTCGGTTATACATATTCGGATTTCATGTCAGACGTGGATTCCAGAAAGTCAACTTCCGAATATCTGTTCACTTTTGGGTGGAGCAACTGTCAACTGGAGGAGAATCAAGCTATAACACCCCGCATCCGTAAATCCCATTAATTACTTATATTATGACGTGTATAATAAATAGAGAGAGTAATATAAGTTTAAGGGTCCAAAAGAACCAATTTAGGTTAGCCAATATTCAAAAGTCCTAAACTTATAAATTCTGCCCAGGATCCTTCTTAGCGTTCGAACGCCAGGATGAGCGTTCGAACGGTCGAGCATTTTGCCTAGGCGTTCGAACGCCCATTGACAGCACATTTGGAGCGTTCGAACGGTAAGACCAAAAACCCAGATTTCAAGTCTCGCATGTTTCGAACTGTAAGCAAGAGGGTTCGAACGCCAGAGCCCAGAATCCTTTCGAGCGTTCGAACGCCAAAAAGGAGCGTTCGAACGTCCACCTTAAAAACTGAAAGATGAAAAAGGGAACACGAAATTAAAATGGGGAAAACCACACAGGATCATTCCCAACTCAGCTTTTCACAGCCACACATATACACATATATACACACTTACTCTTCCAACTCACACACACACACGGTCGAGAGAGAGAGAAGAGAGAAAAGAGAGATAAGGAAGAGAAAGAAGGAAAGAAAAGGAAGAAGGAAGAGGATCAAGGCAAATAGAAGCCACAGTAAAGCTCAAAGAAGCTACAAGAAGCCAATTTCAAAGGTATAAACTCACAATCCATGAATATATATTTATATGTATGATTTAGGGTTTTAGAAAATTTGAATCCTAGATCCCTTAGGATTGAATGGTTAGTTTACCCTAATTTTTGGATATTATAGTCCTTAAGAGTGAATCTCCATGCCTTGGGACTCTAGGAAAGAAATGGGAAAGTTTGGATTAACTTTAGTAAAACTTTTCAAGAACCAGTCACTGTTGACATCACTGAACGCAGGGAGCGTTCGAACGCCCAAGAACAGCGTTCGAACGTCCAAGCGTTCGAACGCCACTGGTAGAACACTTTTGAGCGTTCGAACGCCAGGCCAGAAATTAGGCAGATTTGACCTTTTTCCTTAAAACTTCATAATTACAACCATAGTGTGACAGGCCAATCGGGCTAACATTTGGAGACTTTAAGTACATGTCCAAGAGGGTTGGACCTAGAACGATAATACCTAGGTTTAATCAAAAGTTTACATTATGCCGATTAATTATTATTGTACATAAGAGTGATAATTCCTTCCCTTATATGTAGGAACGCCGAGCGTAGAACCTAACCAAGGAATCCCAGGTGAGTAACACGATGCTATGAACAAAATTATGTATTTTCAAAATGTTTTCAAAGTATATTATATATGTACAAATGTTTTCCATGCTTTCAATGCATCAAATGTATTTGCAATGTAAATGCCATGTCTTGCAAAAGTATGCAAATGTTTATGTTATGTATGAAAATCCATGGATGTTCGGTTTATACGAAAACAAGTATGTTCAAATTATATGCATGTGACACTCGGGGTCCTCACTGACGGGAATTAAACAAAGTCAGCCAGTCCTAAAGGGTAGATGGGAGGACGTGAAATAAAGCCATCTACAAAAAGGGATATCTCGGCCAAAAGAGCCACCCGACCTATATGGTCATCATGTCATGCCGGGTTGTTACGTTTTATGATATGCTATGTATATTTATGAAAGCATGTGATGCCATGTTTATGAAAGTTAAATGTTTAAGAAATGTTATACGATGCTCATATTGCTTACGCTATGCTATGCTATGTATGCTATGAAAGTGATCCATGGTATTTTACGTTCATGCATCTGTTGTTATTCACTAAGCTTTAGCTTACGTTTTCAAAAAACCCATTTTTCCAGGAAGTCAAGTCCAAGAGCCCTAAGAAGAAGATAGCAAGTATACTTAGTTTTGTGGCCAAGAGGCCCTTCGTACTTATGATGACGGATTAGAATTTATGCCATGTAATTATTGGCCATATGATGTATGAAAAATTAAATGTTGGACTTATGGATGTATGTAAAGGCTGAATATTTAGACAAGCTCTGTATACTGTATGGTGACACACACACTTTGTTATTTTTAGATAGTATGACGTTTCCGCGAAAAGAAAAATTATTAGCATTATAAATGCACATGCACAGGTGATCAACCGGAAGAAATGGTAAGTTGGCCTTGGTGGGTCAGCCGCCGGCCATAACGCACCTTCAATCTGCAAAGGCCGGGTTGCGGGGCGTGACAGAGTGGTATCAGAGCACAAGGTTGACACCTTAGAGTTAAGTTACGTTTATCAAAGCATTAGGTTACACCGTATACAGAGCAATAGGTTAACATCGTACACTGAGCTACAAAATGACACTCTAAGATTAAGTCATGGCTATTGGGGTGATAAGTTGACACCGTAAGATCAAGTCCTGTGCATGACGTTGTACGATCGAGTCATATCTAGGTAAAAATCTAGGATCAACTAGGGTATGTAATATGTAGTATACTAGCTGTGACTTACTAAAGTGTATTTTAGCTACTGTTATGAGGAATGTCTGAGCGTTAGACATGTAGTGAGCCACGCTACCATGAAATGGAAATCGAAGAAGGGTAGTAATGCTCGAAAAATTGATTTACGTATTGAGAGAACCCTAGAAGAAATGGTTCAAGTAGTTCGAGATACTCAAGCATATTGCCATTATGATGGTGATGATGTTTCTAGTTTACTAGAGAAATTATTATTTTGATGTCATACTCAAGTACAATGATCTTTAAGTTCTAGATGCACAGATGTTCATAAATTTGGAGTTATATCTTGAAGCTTAGAAATTCATGATTCTAATTTGGAGACACAAAATTAAAATTTAGAAAGACAACGGTATCATTGACAAGTTAAGTAAAATAGAATGTAAGGAGAGATGTAATCGATTTTATTGTGAGGGCGAGACCCTATGTTATGTATTTAGTCTATGTAAGTTTGAAGTTTGATTTGGGATGTATGTAAATTGAAATACATAGGCACAACTCTGTATACTGTATGGACATACACACTTTGTTATTTTTAGATACTATGACGTTTATGCGAAAAGAAAAATTATTAGCATTATAAATGCACATGCACAGGTGATCAACCGGAAGAAATGGTAAGTTGGCCTTGGTGGGTCAGCCGCCGGCCATCCCGCGCCTTCAATCCGCATAGGCCGAGTTGCGGGGCGTGACACAAGCAACACTGTATTGCAGACTCACCCACTAAAGCAGAATATGTAGAAGCTATCGAAGCATCTAAAAAGGGAGTTTGGCTTAAAATTCTCTTAAAATTGGGTGTTGTTCCACAAGCTCAACTGGCCATTATACTTTATTGTAATAATAATGGTGTCATTGCCCAATCAAAGATCTCAGGAATCACAAGGTGGGAAACACATAAAATGAAAATATCACCTCATAAGGGAGATAATACGGCATGGAGGTGTCATACTTACTAAGGTTGCATCAGTAGAAAACCTACCACATCATTTCACTAAGGCTTTGACTTCTAATATTTTTCAGCTTCATGTTGATAGGATTGGTGTTAGATGTGACAATCTTTGGATATGAGTGCAAGTGGGAGTTTGTTGGGAATTGTATGCCAACATGTCTGAATATTTAATTATTATTTATTTTTGAGAATTCATTTTATCATACATTAGATGTTGCTCTTTTACATCACAAGATGATATGTTCCTAACTTATTTAGAGATATGACATATGTATGGAATTGACATTTATACACGAGAGATATTAATCGTTGATCCTAATAATTTTATTTGGTTCGTAGTTGGTGATGAATTTGGATGTCTCATCTATATAATACTCTTAATCTCTATATGGTAGGAGGGTATATTTCAATTATGAGAGCTGTTGACTTTGGGGTTAAAGTATTGATGTATTTAGAATACATTGAACTAGATTATCCTAAGAAAGTTAATCATATAAGCTATTATTTTATGATAAAAAATTACATTTGCAATTGGCAATTGACTCTTAATCCAGAGAGAATGGTGTACTCAAGTTCTTAATATTGATCAACCATGATATGATATGGATATTATTATATATCATGAGATAATATGCCCTTAAGTTATCTAAAGATACGATAAATATGTGAAAATGATATTTACACATGGGAGATATTAATCGTTGATCCTAATAACTTTAATTGAGTTCGTAGTCAGTGACGAGTTTAGACATTTCATTTGCGAAGTCTATAATACTGTTAACCTCTATTTGATAGAATGGTTTATCTCAATCATCAAAGTAGATGACTTTGTCTTAAAGTATTGGTATATTTAGAATATACTAAATTGGATTATCATAAGAAAGTATATCATATAAAACTATCATTTTATGATGAAATCTTACATTCGCTATTTGAAATTGATTCTTAATCCTGAGAGAATGGTGAACTCAAGTTTTTGACATTGTTCACTTTGATTTGCAAATGAGTGAGGCCAATTGAGGTCAATACCTCGGTATCTTGGGTGGTCATTGTTAGATCTGTGTGAGCACTTAATTCTCAATATGGAAACTCGCTCTTTTCTAGGAGAGAGTGGGTATCACTTGTGAGTTAATTCATTAATTTAGTCAATGAAATCAGGATTCGGTCTTTTTAGTAAATTGTTTATCAAAATGAAAACTTATTACTTTAATTACTAAATAGGAAATGAATTATGAATTATAAGGGATATAAATAATTAGGATTTGGTGACGGTTAACTAATCCAAACCTAATTAGGGTACCCATGGGGAGGAGTTTTGATTACAGTGACAAAATAGCGATAAAGGGTATTTTAGTCCTTTTGCTTTGGAATGCAATTTACATTATTTAGTGAAATTAATTTGGATTAATTAAAATACTAAATTAAGTTATGAGATAACTAGGACTTTAGTATTTTAATTAGAGCCAAACTAGGATTCCCTACGATCTTTATCCTTACCCTAGTTGAAGACCTAAGCTATATATATGATATGTGGGTTGCCAATCCTAATAAGTTTATTCTATATAAAATTTTATAAGAGAAAAAATTTGAGATCCCACACTCTAGAAAGATTGGTTAAGGTTAAGGAAAAAATGAGAGAGATCGAAGGCTCCAAAAAACTAAAAAAATAATCCTAGAGTGTTTAGGATTATGGTTTGATAAAAAACAAGATGTGAGACAAATCTGTGCAACTATCTGTTTGTGTTCAACTAGTTGAACTTTTCTTCAACCGGTCGAATGTGAACGCAGTAAGGAAGCAATTGTAGGAACCCGCAGGCGTGGTAAAGCGACAACTGCAAGAACCCACAGGTGCAGCAAAGTAGCAGCGGCAGGAACCCGTAGTCGAAACGAAGGCATTTAGGGTTCAACTTTGATTCAATCTTGTGCAAATCAAGGTATATCTAATCATCTCTTTATCGAAGTTGTATGTTTTATATGGCTTAAGATCAGAAAGAAAGAAAAAAAATTAAAAATTTAGTTTCTGTTGTGGGATACAATCCCCTTCTTGTGCACCTACTGGT
>BRYF01000027.1:23998586-24003586 GCA_030159135.1 Actinidia polygama | reverse complement strand
ATACTCATTTTATGAATTGAAACATGGAAAACCTTTGTATATGCATAATATGCGTTGAAAATCATTTTGAAAATACATAGGTTTTGTCCATGTCATTGTGTTATTCACCTGGAATTCCTTGGCTAGGTTCTACGTTTGGCGTTCCTACATATAAGGATACAAGGCACGGAATGTCAATACTATGTCCCATGAAAATGAATCAAACTAATATAATTTTTCAACTTGACTCTAAGGTATTCATTTTAGGTCACGACTTGTCATGGTCTTGGCGTTCGAACTCCCATATTGGCGTTCGAACGCTAAGGCTAAAAGTGGATGACCGTTCGAACTCTCAAAAGTGTTCTACAAGTGGCATTCGAATGCGTAGGCAAAATATTCAAATCGTTCGAACGTTGTTCTTGGGCGTTCGAACGCTCACTGTGTGAAATCGTAGGAACAGTAATTGAACTTACAATTTTTTACCAAAAACTCAATCAAACTAACTTGAATCTTCCTAAAACTCTGAGGTTGTGATATACAACTCAGGGACACCGTTATATCTTAAAATGGACCTTTAATTTGAAACCTAACTTAGTAGATCTAAGAGTAAAATCAATCTAAAACCCTAAACTATTAATACACGCACATATATATATGGATGGTGAGTTTATACCTCTTCCAAAAGCTTTCCTTGAGCTTCAAAAATGGTTTTTATTGGCCTTGATTCTTCCTTTTCTTCCTCCTCTTTCCTTCTCTCTTTTCTTTTCTCTATTTCTCCCTCTTCTTTTTTCTCTTTCGTGAGTGTGAGTGTGAGTGTGGTTGAGTGAGGGTGTGGCTGTGTTTTGACTGAGGTGCACATGGGAAATGATCCCATGTGGTTCGTCCTTTCCTTAATCTTGTGTTCCTTTTTTATTTTCCCATTTTTACTATTACCGTTCGAACGCTCCTTTTTGGCGTTCGAACGCTAAGAAGGATTTTTGACACTGGCGTTCAAACGCCTGTTCGAACGCTAAGAAGGAATTTAGCTGACCAGGGTTCGAACGCCCTGCTTACAGTTCAAAACGTCCGAGAGCTTGAAATCTAATTTTTGGCCTTAGCGTTCGAACTCCCATATGGGCGTTCGAACGCCTAGAGGAAAATTGGGCATAAATTACAAGTTTAAGGCATTAAATAAATTCTAACTTACATTTGGTCTCTTCGACCACTAACTTTCTATAATCTACTTTGATTATCATTTACGGCATAATTCATGGGGTTAATAGAATTTACAGATTTGGGGTGTTATAGTTTCAAGGTTATATATATATTTCCTGTTGAAAGTAAGTTCCCCAATATATTTAAGACACTAATTGGAGCATTAAATTGAATAGATGAGTTGGTACTCGGTGTCATTGGTAATAGAGTGAGTTTTCGAAGAGTTACAAATTTGACCGAATGGAACTCTAACCTCGTGAATGTGGAATTATTCGTCCAAGGTCTGTAATGAAAGAATATTGTCAGAGTAACGCAGTGGAAGCGTAATGGAATATCTTTAGTATCTAATTGGGAGTATTGAACCAATCAATAGAATTTTCAGAGGTTGTGGATAGAGATGACGTTTTTAAAAAGATATTCCATGTATTATTATTTTTGTATAATTGTATGATTGAAATTCAGAATTATATAGATAAATTGAACTATATAGATTCAGAATTCTAGCAAAAGTGTACGAGAAATATTTGAAGATTTTAATGTAAACCCTAATTGATACGATCATTGATTGAATGGGAAGTATGGATAGTGTAGACTCTTCATGTTAGAAATAAAGTTCTTTGGGTATGACTTATATCTTGTTATTTTGCTACTACGTTGAATTAATAAGATGGATTGGGTTGAACCATGGACGTAGTAAACAATATATCCCAACGTTGACCAAGTTTGGAGGATCAAACTTTTAAGGGGGGAAGAATGTAATATCCCGAACCAATTGAATTTTTTTTTTTTTGTAAATTATGACTCGTATGTTGGTTGAAATAGGTTATTAGTTTAGAGAACAAGTGATCAAATTACAGTTAGAACTCTTCAAAATCTTAGGCATAATTTTCTGCCCAGAATCCTTTTTAGCATTCGAATGCAAGTATAGGCGTTCGAACGCTAAAGCCAAAATTCTTCTTGGCATTCCAACGCTAATATTAGAGTTCGAACGCTCACGCTTATGACAAATTCCATCAATAGTTGCGCTCTTAGGACATTCAAACGTGGCATTCGAACTTTAGCCAAATTCTTCTTGGCGTTCGAATGCTAGAAGGGGCATTCAAACGCTGAATCTTGTAATAGATTTCATCCAGTTTCATGTCTTCAATGCATTCGAACATGGCGTTCGAACGCTAGGGTTGAATTCCTTCTTAGCATTCGAACGTTAATATTGTAACACCCCGCATCCGTAAATCCCACTAATTACGTATATTATGACGTGTATAATAATTAAAGGAAGTAATATAGGTTTAAGGGTCTAAATGAACCCATTTAGGTTAGCCAATATTCAAAAGTCCTAAACTTATAAATTCTGCCCAGGATCCTTCTTAGCGTTCGAACGCCAGAAGCGTTCGAACGGTCGAGTATTTTGCCTAGGCGTTCGAACGCCCATTGACAGCACATTTGGAGCGTTCGAACGGTAAGACCAAAAACCCAAATTTCAAGTCTCGCATGTTTCGAACTGTAAGCAACAGCGTTCGAACCCTGCCAAGCCAAATCCTTCTAAGCGTTCGAACGCCAAAAAGGAGCGTTCGAACGCCCACAGTAAAAACGGGGAAATAAAAAGGGAACACCAAAGTTAGAATGGGGGAGCCACATGGGATAAAATTCCATGTGTCTCAGCTGATATATACACACATTCATTCCCTCACTCTCTTCACTCCTTCACAACACACACACGGTCAAGAGAGAAAGAGAGAAAAGGGAAGAAAGAAGAAAGGAAAAGAAAGAAGGAAGGAGGATGAGAATACCATAGAAACCATTTTTTTGAAGCTCAAGGAAGGTTGGAAGGAAAGGTATAAGCTCAAAAATCTATATATATATATGTGTTGTATGTTAGGGTTTTGGGTTGTTTTAATCTTAGATCCCTTTGGTTTTAATAGTTTCTTTCCTCCTATTTTGAGTTATTTTAGTTCCCTTGAGTTGTGTTTGGTACCTTAGAAAACTTGAAAAGGATTAAAGTTGATTTGGGAAGCTTTTGGTAAAATTTAGTAAGATCAGCTACTGTTCATGTCACTGAACGCAGGGAGCGTTCGAACGCCCAAGAACAGCGTTCGAACGGTCTAGCGTTCGAACGCCCAGAAGAGAGTTCGAATGGCCAAGCGTTCAAACGCCATTGGAAGAACACTTTTGAGCGTTCGAACGCCCAGACCATTTTTAGGCAGAATTGAACTTTTTCCCTAAGGCTTAGTGAGTTTGACCAAGGTATTTTAGGTAATTAATTGACCTATATAAGTCCTTAGACCATGTTAAGAGATTTTTAACCTAGTATTAATAATTTCTTACTTCGCTTGTAGGGACACGCAGTCTAGAATATAGCCAAGGAGATCCAGGTGAGTAACACGATGCTATGAACAAAACTATGTATTTTCAAAATGTTTTCAAAGTATATTATGTATGTACAAATGTTTTCCATGTTTTCAATGCATCAAATGTATTTGCAATGTAAATGCCATGTCTTGCAAAAGTATGCCAATGTTTATGCTATGTATGAAAACCCATGGATGCTTGGTTTATACGAAAACAAGTATGTTCAAATTATATGCATGTGACACTCGGGGTCCCCACTGACGGGACTTAAACCAAGTCAGCCAGTCCTAAAAAGGTAGATGGGAGGACGTGAAATAAAGCCATCTACAAAAGAGATATCTCGGCCAAAAGAGCCACCCGACCTATATGGTCATCATGTCATGCCGGGTTGTTACGTTTTTATGATATGCTATGTATGTTTATGAAAGCATGTGATGCCATGTTTATGAAAGTTAAATGTTCAAGAAATGTATACGATGCTCACATTGCTTACGCTATGCTATGCTATGTATGATATGAAAATGATCCATGGTATTTTACGTTCATGCATTCGTTGTTATTCACTAAGCTTTGGCTTATGTTTTAGAAAAATAAATTTCAGGTAGTCAATCCAAGGAGCCAAAAGGAGGTTGAACAAGTCAGACTTAGTTTTGTAAGCCCGAGAGGCTTTATGTTGTATTGTGAGGGCGAGACCCTATGTTATGTATTTAGTCTATGTAAGTCTGAAGTTGATTTGGGATGTATGTAAATTGAAATACATAGGCACAACTCTGTATACTGTATGGTGACACGCACACCTTATTATTTTCATGTTATGATGCTTCCGCGCAAGAGAAAAACTTATCGTTATTTTAAATGAATATGCACAGGTTGATGATACGTAGGCCTTGGCGGTCAGCCGCCGGCCATCACGCGCCTTCAATCCGCATAGGCCGGGTTGCGGGGCGTGACAAATATGGGCGTTCGAACGATAAAAAAAGGGAGCAAAGGATAAAAAATGGAAGAGGGCACATGATAATTATTTCCCATATGCGCCTTAGTTATACACACACATACACTACAAACCACACACATGTTGAAAGGAGAGAAAGAGAAATAAAAGAACAAGAAGAAAGAGAGGAAGAAGAAGAAGGAGAGGAAGAGAGAGAGAGAGAACTTTGAGAGCTCAATCTAAGATAGGATAAGCCATTGTTGAAGATTGAGGAAACTTGGGGGAAAGAGGTGAAAACTCTAAACCTTGTATGTGTAGGTATATGTATTTATGTGTGATGAATGTGGTTTTAGAGACTCCCTTGAGTCTCGAATTGGGTTGGATAACATGTATTAGAAGTTGATTTGAGTGAATTGAGGGTGAGATTTGAAACCCCCCAAATTTTACATGTTAGGATTTTAAAATTTCGATTTTAGATCCCTCTTGTTTCATTATTTCTTATTTTCTCTCCATCTTGAATTATTGTTACCCTTTTAGTGTATATTTG
>BRYF01000027.1:23976086-23981086 GCA_030159135.1 Actinidia polygama | reverse complement strand
TCTTCAAATGCTATGATATATTCTTATGATATGAATGAAAAACCCATGGATGGTTGATTTACATGCAAACTGAATATATTCAAATTATATGCATGTGACACTCGGGGTCCCCACTGACGGGACTTAAACCAAGTCAGCCAGTCCTAAAAGGTAGATGGGAGGACGTGAAATAAAGTCATCTACAAAAGAGATATCTCAGGCCTAAAGAGCCACCCGACCTATATGGTCATCATGTCATGCCGGGTTGTTACGTTTTATGATATGCTATGTATATTTATGAAAGCATGTGATGCCATGTTTATGAAAGTTAAATGTTCAAGAAATGTATACGATGCTCACATTGCTTACGCCATGCTATGCGATGTATGATATGAAAATGATCTATGGTATTTTACGTTCATGCATTCGTTGTTATTCACTAAGCTTTGGCTTAAATTTTAGAAAAACAAATTTCAGGTAGTCAATCCGAGGAGCCGAAAGGAGGTTGAACAAGTCAGACTTAGTTTTGTAAGCCCGAGAGGCTTTATGTTGTATTGTGAGGGCGAGACCCTATGTTATGTATTTAGTCTATGTAAGTTTGAAGTTTGATTTGGGATGTATGTAAATTAAAATACATAGGCACAGCTCTGTATACTGTAAGTATGACACACACACCTTATTAATTTCATGTTATGATGCTTCCGCGCAAGAGAAAAACTTATCGTTATTTTAAATAAATATGCACAGGTTGATGATACGTAGGCCTTGGCGGCCAGCCGCCGGCCATCACGCGCCTTCAATCCACATAGGTCGGGTTGCGGGGCGTGACAAGAGTGGTATCAGAGCCCAAGGTTGACACCTTAGAGTTAAGTTACGTTTATCAAAGTATTAGGTTTACACAGTACACAGAGCTATAGGTTTACCCCCTATGATAGAGTCATTTCTAGATAGAAGTCTAGGATCGACGAGAATATATGAATATGTGTTACATGTTATATGTTATGCTGTCCCATGCTAAGATGTAATATAGAAATTGTTAAGAGACATGTCTAAATGGTTGATGTGATTGTAGAAGTTATGCCGCCTAGAAGAGGTCGAGGCCGCAGAGGGGTAGTAGACCCCGAAGATCGAGTAGATCGTATAGAGAGGATTTTAGAAGGACTCGTCCAAGTGGTCCACGAGGTCCACAATAACAATAACCACGATGACGCACCACGACAACCTGCAATGCAAATGTCAGGAGCTGGGGCGATACCACGTACCATGATTAAGCAGTTTCAGCAGTTAAGGCCACTGAATTTCTATGGAACACCCGATCCCATGGCCGCAGAGTCTTGGCTCTTGGGAATCGAGAGAGTGTTTGAAGTTCTACCATGCACGGAAGAACAGAAAGTAGTATTCGCCACGTTCACTTTTGAAGGAGCTGCTTTGATATGGTGGCAATTGAAGAAGCCGTTGGAGCCAGTATGGCAATAGCTGAGGTTTTTAGAAGTATTCAATGAGGAATATTTTTCTGAGATGGTACGAGATTAAAAAATTCAAGAATTCCTAAATTTGAAACAAGGGAACACGACAGTAGTAGAATATAATGCTAAGTTTATGGAGTTGTCACGATATGCCCAACATATAGTGTCGACAGAATCTCGCAAGGCGAGGAGATTTGAAGCTGGATTACGATGGAACATCAAGAATAAGGTGGATATCTTGCGACTACCAACTCATCAGGAGGTTCTTCACGCAGCGCTAATTGCTGAAGGATCTTTAAACGAGATGTCTCAATTCTGAGAAACTAGAAAGAAGAGATTAGGAGGAAATATAAACAGAGGACCAAGCTCAAAAAGGCAAAGTTCAGAATCATCGAGTGGAAATTCGTCAAACCCATAAAGGAGTATAGGGAGTCAAGGAAGCAACCGCTCAAATGAAGCACCGACTTGCACAACTTGCCAGAAGAAACATTGGGGAGAATGTCTCATGGGAAGTAGAGCTTGCTATGGGTGTGGCCAAATAGGACATCAGATCAGAGATTGTTCAACGAGGAAAAGAATTCAAGAAGCTGGAGTATCAGCGTCGGCCTTTGTCCAGCAGCCTCCAACTGGAAAGAGGAATAACTAATCGCGGCAAGGTCGAGCTTTTGCACTCACACCAGGAAATATCTCAGCTACCACATCTGTTGTGTCAGGTATACTATCCATGTAACACCCCGCATCCGTAAATCCCATTAATTACGTATATTATGACGTATATAATAATTATAAGGAGTAATATAAGTTTAAGGATCCCAAAGGGCCAATTTAGGTTAGCCAATATTCAAAAATCCTAAACTTATAAATTCTGCCCAGGATCCTTCTTAGCGTTCAAACGGCAGGATGAGCGTTCGAACGGTCGAGTATTTTGCCTAGGCGTTCGAACGCCCATAGACAGCACATTTGGAGCGTTCGAACGGTAAGGCCAAAAAGTCAAATTTCAAGTCTCGCATGTTTCGAACTGTAAGCAGCAGCGTTCGAACCCTCCCAAGCCAAATCCTTCTAAGCGTTCGAACGCCAAAAAGGAGCGTTCGAACGCCCACAGTGAAAACGGGAAAATGAGAAAGGGAACACGAACTTAAAATGGGAAAACCACATGGAATCATTCCCAAACCAGCCTTTCACAGCCACACATATACACCTAAATACACACTTACTCCCTCACTTCACCACACACACACGCCGGCAGAGAGAGAGAGAAGAAAGAAAAGAGAGGAAAGGAAGAGAAGAAAAGGGAGAAGAAAGAAAGAGAAGACTTGGGGGAAGCTCAACTCAAGCTAGGAAATCATTTTGGGAGCTCAAAGGAGTATTGGGAGAGGTAAAACCTCTAATCCATGTATATTTATGTGTGTATGTAGTATGTTAGGGTTTTATGTGATTTTAAACTTAGATCTACTAAGTTAGGTTTCAAACTAAAGTTCCATTTTAAGATATTGTAGTCTCCTGATGCTACTCTTCATACATTAAGAGTTCTATAAAGATTGGAGTAGGTCTTGAGAAGTTTTAGTAAAATTTCCAAAGATCAGCTACTGTTCATGTCACTGGACGCAGGGAGCGTTCGAACGCCCAAGAACAGCGTTCGAACGGCCAAGCGTTCGAACGCCACTGGTAGAGCACTTTTGAGCGTTCGAACGCCAAGACCATTTTTAGGCAGAATTGGCCTTTTCCCTTAAGACTTAGTAAATTCAACCATAACATGTTAAACCCTTTAACTACCTTTTGAGAACTTAGGGTACATGTTTAAGATGGTTAGACCTAGAACGAAGGTAATTAAGTCAAGTCGAGAATTTTTATCAATTTGATTTGTTACACTAGCCTTATTGAACATAGTAATGACGTATTGTCCCTTACATGTAGGGACGCCGAGCGTAGAACCTAACCAAGGAATCCCAGGTGAGTAACACGATGTCATGAACAAAACCTATGTATGTTCAAAAATGTTTTCAATATATGTAAGTATACAATGATTAAATGTTTTCCATGCTTTCAATGCATCAAATGTATTTGCAATGTAAATGTCATGCCTTGCAAAAATACGCAAATGTTTATACTATGTAGGAAAACCCATGGATGCTCGGTTTATACGAAAACAAGTATGTTCAAATTATATGCATGTGACACTCGGGGTCCCCACTGACGGGACTTAAACAAAGTCAGCCAGTCCTAAAAGGGTAGATGGGAGGACGTGAAATAAAGCCATCTACAAAAGAGATATCTCGGCCAAAAGAGCCACCCGACCTATATGGTCATCATGTCATGCCGGGTTGTTACGTTTTTATGATATGCTATGTATGTTTATGAAAGCATGTGATGCCATGTTTATGAAAGTTAAATGTTCAAGAAATGTATACGATGCTCACATTGCTTACGCTATGATATGCTATGTATGATATGAAAATGATCCATGGTATTTTACGTTCATGCATTCGTTGTTATTCATTAAGCTTTGGCTTATGTTTTAGAAAAACAAATTTCAGGTAGTCAATCCGAGGAGCCGAAAGGAGGTTGAACAAGTCAGACTTAGTTTTGTAAGCCCGGGAGGCTTTATGTTGTATTGTGAGGGCGAGACCCTATGTTATGTATTTAGTCTATTTGGGATGTATGTAAATTGAAATACATAGGCACAGCTCTGTACACTGTATGGACACACACACTTTGTTATTTTAGATACTATGACGTTTCCGCGAAAAGAAAAATTATTAGCATTATAAATGCACATGCACAGGTGATCAACCGGAAGAAATGGTAAGTTGGCCTTGGCGGGTCAGCCGCCGGCCATCACGCGCCCACGATCCGCATAGGCCGGGTTGCGGGGCGTGACAAGAGTGGTATCAGAGCCCAAGGTTGACACCTTAGAGTTAAGTTACGTTTATCAAAGTATTAGGTTTACACAGTACACAGAGCTATAGGTTTACCCCCTACGATAGAGTCATTCTAGATAGAAGTCTAGGATCGACGAGAATATATGACTATGTGTTGCATGTTGTATTCTATGCTATCCCATGCTAAGATGTAATATAGAAATTGTTAAGAGATATGTCTAAATGGTTGATATGATTGTAGAAGTCATGCCGCCTAGAAGAGGCCGAGGCCGCAGAGGGGCAGTAGACCCCAAAGATCGAGTAGACCGTATAGAGAGGATTTTAGAAGGACTCGTCCAAGTGGTCCACGAGGTCCACAATAACAATAACCACGATGACGCACCACGACAACCTGCAATGCAAATGTCAGGAGCTGGGGCGATACCACGCACCACGATTAAGCAGTTTCAGCAGTTAAGGCCCCCGACTTTCTATGGAACACCCGATCCCATGGCCGCAGAGTCTTGGCTCTTGGGAATTGAGAGAGTGTTTGAAGTTCTACCATGCACGGAGGAACAGAAAGTAGTATTCGCCACGTTCACTTTTGAAGGAGCTGCTTTGATATGGTGGCAATTGAAGAAGCCGTTGGAGCCAGTATGGTAATGGCCGAGGTTTTTAGAAGTATTCAATGAGGAGT
>BRYF01000027.1:23948586-23951086 GCA_030159135.1 Actinidia polygama | reverse complement strand
GACATGTACTTAAAGTCTCCAAATGTTAGCCCGATTGGCCTGTCACACTATGGTTGTAATTATGAAGTTTTAAGGAAAAATGTCAAATTTGCCTAATTTCTGGCCTGGCGTTCGAACGCTCAAAAGTGTTCTACTAGTGGCGTTCGAACGCTTGGACGTTCCAACGCTGTTCTTGGGCGTTCGAACGCTCCCTGCGTTCAGTGATGTGAACAGTGACTGGTTCTTGAAAAGTTTTACTAAAGTCAATCCAAATTTTCCCATTTCTTTCCTAGAGTCCCAAGGCATGGAGATTCACTCTTAAGGACTATAATATCCAAAAATGGGGGTAAACTAACCATTCAATCCTAAGGGATCTAGGATTCAAATTTTCTAAAACCCTAAATCATACATATAAATATATATTCATGGATTGTGAGTTTATACCTTTGAAATTGGCTTTTTGTAGCTTCTTTGAGCTTTACTATGGCTTCTATTTGCCTTGATCCTCTTCCTTCTTCCTTTTCTTTCCTTCTTTCTCTTCCTTATCTCTCTTTTCTCTCTTCTCTCTCTCTCGACCGTGTGTGTGTGTATTGGAAGTGAAGGAAGTGAAGAGTAAGTGTGCATATATGAGTGGCTGTGAAAGGCTGGGTTGGGAATGATCCCGTGTGGTTTTCCCCATTTTAATTTCGTGTTCCCTTTTTCATCTTTCAGTTTCTACTATGGGCGTTCGAACGCTCCTTTTTGGCGTTCGAACGCTCAGAAGGATTCTGGGCTTTGGCGTTCGAACCCTCTTGCTTACAGTTCGAAACATGCGAGATTTAAAATTTGGGTTTTTGGCCTTACCGTTCGAACGCTCCAATTGTGCTGTCAATGGGCGTTCGAACGCCTAGGCAAAATGCTAGACTGTTCGAACGCTCATCCTGGCGTTCGAACGCTGAGAAGGATCCTGGGCAGAATTTATAAGTTTAGGACTTTTGAATATTGGCTAACCTAAATTGGTTCTTTTGGACCCTTAAACTTATATTACTCCCTCTAATTATTATACACGTCATAATATACGTAATTAATGGGATTTACAGATGCGGGGTGTTACATTAAGTGTTCACTCTTGGGGGAGTAGCTTTCAGTTGGAGGACTATAAAGAAACAGTGCATTGCTAACTCAACAACTGAAGTAGAGTTTGTAGCAGCTACCGGAGCAGCTAAAGAGGAGGATTGGCTTAAAAAATTTCTCTTAGAATTTGGTGTGGTTCCACAAGCTCAACTATCCATTATACTTTATTGTGATAATAATAGGGTTGTTGCCCAATCTAATAATCCCAGGAATCACAAGGGTGGAAAGCATATAGAACGGAAATATCATATCATTAAAGAGATAGTATGACGTTGAGATGTCGTACTATCTAAGGTTGCATCAGTAGACAACCTAGTAGATCCATTTACTGTCAAGCCCCGCAACCCGGCCCATGCGAATCGAGGGCAAGTGACCGGACGACAGCCTAGCTACCATAGGCCGACATACATTAAACCAGTTGAATACCTGTGCATAATCATTTATAATGATGCATAATTGTGGAATGTCATAATAACTATGAGATAGAAAGTGTGGATCACATATAAAGCCGTGCCTGTAAGGTTTCAAAAATTTTCTTTATATATATGAATAATTTTGGATGTGGTTATAATTGAATTCATGTATAGTTAATTAGGCCACATGTGGATTAGTGGACCTAAGTGTATTTTAAATTGGGTTTAAATTGAAAAATTTATAACTTTTGGGATAAAGATAAAGAGGACATTTAAATTGAGATGATATAATGTAATTAAAAGTTGAAGGGGCTGAGTGTAATTTAGGAAAACAATTCGGCCGAAAGTGGCCGAAAGAGAAAAAGAGAAAGAAAAAAAAAAAAAAAAAAAAGAAAAGAGACAAAATGATGGGCTTTTATATATATATATTTATATATATATATATATATAGGATGGGTCACATGGGGTGTATATATATGTGTGTGTGTTTGTATAGAGAACAAAAGAAAGAAAGAGGGAGACGGAGAAAGAAAGAAAAGAGAGGAAGAAAGAAAAGAGAGAGAGAGAGAGAGAGAAATGAGAGAAATTATATAGTGTGGTTAGTCTTTGATCATGAAAAAAATAGTGACATAGATCAACGGTGAGATGACGTCGGATCAAGGCAAAATTTTAGTATGATGATCATGGGAGCCAGATCTTCATATCAAAAGGCGTAAAATTCAAATTGAGGTAAAGGGGGTTAGTTTGTTGGAGTTTTACTTTGGGTTTGTTGTTAATAGCTTATATAAAGTCTATTAAGACATTATTTTGAGTATTGAACTTAAAAAAAAAATACATGGTTTATAATGGAAATTATAAACGAAAAATTGAGTTATGGTTATGTTTATATAATTTGTTTATAACAAATGCATTCGACATAATTTTTAATAATGCATATTATTGATGGTTTATAATATCATGCGTATTATATTGTTTACATTAAAAGCTGTTAGCAA
>BRYF01000027.1:23936086-23938586 GCA_030159135.1 Actinidia polygama | reverse complement strand
CGTGAAACACGTTGTGAACATTTGCAAATTCCGGGGTCAAGACAAGCCGATATGTCACCGATCTTATTTTTTCCATAATTTTAAATGGTCCCACATAATGTGAATTTAACTTTCCCTTTTACCAAAATCTCACAACTCCCTTCATTGGTGAGATTTTCAAGAATACCCAATCACTTTGTTGAAAATACAGCTCTCTTCTATTTGCGTCTGCATAACTCTTTCGCCAATTTTGTGCAATCTTCAATCGGTCTTGAATCACTTTGATTTTTTCTATGGTTTCCATCACGATATTTGGTCTAGTAATCTTTGTTTCTTTAACTTCTGTCCCACAAGACGGTAATCTGTACTTCCATCCGTATAGTGCCTCGAAATGTTCCATACCGATACTTTCCTGATAGCTATTGTTGAAAGTGAACTCCGCCAAAGCTAGATGTTCCTCCCAACTTCTTTGGAATTCCATCGCACATGCCTTTAGCAAATCCTCTAATGTCTATATTGTCCTTTTTGATTGCCTATCAGTTTGTGGGTGAAAAGCCGTGCTCAAATTTGGCTTCATCCCTATTGCCTTTTGTAATGATTGCCAAAATATGGATACAAATCTTGGATCCGATCTGACATGATTGATATTGGAGCTTCATGAAGCCGCACGATTTCCTTCATGTAGGTAGCCTCTATTTGATCCATAATGTGCGTATTCTTGTATTCCTAATTGGAATAAAATGTGTTGTCTTGGTCAAACGATCGACTATAACCCAAATCGAATTGTTACTCTTCGCTGTACGAGAAAAACCTACCACGTAATCCATCATGATATCCTCCCATTTCCACTTTGATACCAGTAGTGGTTGAAGTAGTCCCGCTGGCTTTTGGCATATAGCCTTTATCCACTGACATTGTAAGCATATGTTGACATACTCCCTGATATCTCACTTCATACCCATCCACCAGTACATCTCCTTCAAATCCTAATTCATCTTCATCATTCCCGGATGAATTGCCCATTGTGTCTTGTGTCCCTCGTCCATTATCTGCTGCTTGAGATCGAAAACGTTAGGCACACATATTTTATTCCAAATTTGAAAACACCATATATCATTTTGAACTCCGAATTTGGTTCCATTGCAAGCTTGTCACAAATGTTTTTGAGTTTGGGATCTTCCATTTGCTTGAGTTTGATCTCCTCCAATATTGTTGGCTCTAAAACTATTGCCGCACATAGAACCTCTATTCTATGAGTGACTACTTCCAACTCCAATCCAACTCCAATTCCTCCATCTCTTTGTGTAAACATTGTTGTTCTATAATCAGCACATTTAGCTTCCCTGTTGCCTTCCGACTTAAAGTGTCCGCTACTACATTTGCCTTTCTTGAGTGATATTGAATGTCAATATCGTAGTGTTTCATTAGTTCCAACCATTTTCATTGCCTGAGATTCAGCTCCATGTAAACATACTTCAAGCTCTTATGATCGGTGTAGATCTCACATCTAACCCTGTACAAGTAGTGTCGTCATATCTTCACAGCAAAGATAATTGTCGCTAACTCCAGATCGTGAGTAGGGTAGCTTTTCTAGTATGGCTTTAACTTCCTGAAAGCGTAAGCAATTACTTTCCCATTTTGCATCAAAACACATTCTAGCCCTTGATGTGATGCATCATTGTAGATGGAAAAACCTTCAGTGCCCTCCGATAGTGCAAGTATTGGTATTGTAGTAACCCTCTTTTTCATCTCTTAAAACCCTTGTTAATGTTTCTCTGTTCAAGCGAACGGTTCTCCTTTGTGAGTCAACTCTGTCAATAGTACTGCAAGTTTTGAAAAATTCTTAATGAACCTTCTGTAGTAACTGCAAGCCCCCAAAAGCTCCAAAATTCAAATACTATTTGGATTACGCCCAATCCACGATTGCCTTAATCTTTTGTGTATCAACCAAGATCCTGTCTTTGTTGATAATATGCCCCCAAAATATCACATTGTTGAACCAGAAATCACATTTCTTGAATTTGATATATAGCCTTTGGTCTTTTAATGTCTGCAACACTATCCTTAAGTGGTCCGCATGTTGATCGTCATCCGTTGAATATACAAGGATGTCATCAATGAAGACGATCACAAACTCATTCAAGTAATTTTTTAAAATCCAATTCGTTAGATCCATAAATGCCGTCGGTGCGTTGGTTACCCCGAATGGCATTACTAGAAACTTGTAATGTCATTAACGTGTTTTAAAAGTCGTTTTCTCAATATCCTCTGACTTCACCTTAAGTTGATGTTGTCTGGAACGCAAATCGATCTTTGAAAATAGTTGAGCCCCTTGTAGTTGGTCAAACAAATCATCAATTTTTGGTAACAAATATTTGTTCTTGATTGTAACTTTGTTCAACTCGCGGTAGTCTATACACAATCTCATCATCCCATCTTTCTTTTTCACAAATATCACCGGTGCTCCCCACAGAGACAAACTCGGTTGTATAAATCCTTTATCTTGCAATTCTTGCAACTA
>BRYF01000027.1:23911086-23916086 GCA_030159135.1 Actinidia polygama | reverse complement strand
CAAAAAAAAGTCACCTCTTAAGTGCCCTTGTTAAAGTTTTACAATTTAAAAAATAGATAAGATATAAACGTCAGATAAAAGATCATGCATATATGAAGAGATACATTACTATAAAATGGATAACAAATTATAAAAAAATAGACATATGAAAATCACTTCTCTTTCTATTTGATCCCAATGGAGTGATCCTACACATATATGTAGCAACATCACTTATCCTTCTTGATTTCGTGCACAACAATCCCAAGTCAGATTTGGTGGCCCATAAGCATGGGCACCACTCCATGTTTTATATTATGTGGGGAAAATGGATAGAAATAATTGTTGGTAAATTGTGATAAGTGGTGAAATCCTCACATACTAAAGTTAGGTCCAGAGAAAATGATTCGGCCCGAGGTGAACATGTCGCCACGTTGTCCAAAAAAAGATCACGTCATCAATATCCATCATTATCGCCATTGATTATGGCAAGTTGCGCAATGTTGCATGTGTTATCCTCCTAGTATTCCAAGTTGCAAATGCATGATACTGAGGTTCGTCGATCTCTCCACACCGAGGTTAACGTGATTGACTCCATCTCCACTATAGCCACCTACGAATACGGTACCACCTCCACATGGAAGTCTCCACCAATTACGCCAATATCTCTAGCCGCATCTTCGTTACATGGTTGCCCAACGATTACACCACGATCTACTTATACGTCTATAGAATCTCCATCTATAAAAGGCCATTCACAACCCTCCAAAGGGAGGTAATTTTGGGGGAATTCTCTAAGTCAATGCTATATGAACCCCTTGCTGTACTTTGTCTAGTCAATTCATAATGATCTCATCTCCACGCCGGAGGGGTTTTGAGTGGCCTCACCTCGGTCTATGACATTTATTCTCTTGTGCATCTTGATGAGGTCAATAACGAGATCATTATCAAGCAATTCTGATTGTTAGTTGCTCTCCCCATATTTTTACCATAATAGTTTGGCACCGTTTGTGGAAATGACCGTTCTTAATACTTTATGCACCTACGTAGCCACTTACTACCAAGGCAAAGTACCAGTAGCCCTTTAGATAATAGAGCACATCTAATGGCAAACGCTGGTCAAGCTCTAGATCTTGAGGGCATTACCGTGAGATGCATGGGATTGTTGAACAAATTAGGATAATGAACAAAATAAATGCCTTTCTAGTATAACACCACAAATAATTTCGTCGATGTTGATCAAATTATAATTTCGCCACAAATAATTTGCCTCCTATCATCGCACCTATCCGTGAAGATGTTGATCAATCTCGTCATTCTCATTTGCCGAATCATCAGAGCGCTAGCCAAGAATGCTCGATAAGGAGTCATCGACGTCGGACTGCAAGTCCTTACTCCAGGCGAGGAAAGAGGAGTCCTGAAATGTCTGAATCCCAATCGTCCAGCAAAACTTAGAACACAACAGGCTGGAAAACTCATAGATAGGGAAGATCACCTTGACGGGGGGACTATATGCACGAGCGCCAAGATAAATTCACTAATTAAAATTCAAAGACCTAGATGCCTGAATCAATGCTATAAATACTAGCATAAACACTCCGATAACAGTGGATGATTTAATACAACAAACTGAACTCTCATTCACGGAGAGAATGATGAGAGTTAGGGTCTCATCCCGATTCAAACTGCAATCTCAACTAGGAGTATATAAAAGAAAAATGGATCCAATAGATCAATTGGACTCATATAAAAACCTAATGATACTTTAGGGATATTCAGACGAGATGATATGCAAGGCTTTCTCATCAACTTTGAAGGGACCGGCGAGATCATGGTTCAGGAAGTTATCTCACGGAACCACTGATTCGTTTAGCGACTTGAGCAGACTTTTTGTCTCCAATTTTATGAGTTGTAGGGGTCAGGCAGAAGAATGCCTCCCACCTCTTCACAGTTCACCAGAAAGACAAAGAGAGCATGAAAGACTACGTCAAGTGATTTAATCAGGTCATTGTAGAAGTAGAGGATCCCAGCGATTAGATCATAATCATGGCAATTATGGAAGGTCTTCGTCTTGGCCCACTTTTTGATTTTTTTTCAAAAAGCCTGCTCAAAACCGTGTCAGCACTCCAGAATAAAGCTGACAAATACATCATTGCGGAAGAACTAACAAAAGCCAAACATAGAAGGCGTGGAAAGGAGAATCAAAAAAGGAAGGAACTAGAGATGAATTACAATGGCGAGCTAAAATTTAAGAGGTCTGAGCGAGATGTCAGTGGGCAAATTTGTCACGCCCCGCAACCCGGTCTATGCGGATCGTGGGCGCGTGATGGCCGGCGGCTGACCCACCAAGGCCAACTTACCATTTCTTCCGGTTGATCACCTGTGCATGTGCATTTATAATGCTAATAATTTTTCTTTTCGCGGAAACGTCATAGTATCTAAACATAATAAAGTGTGTATGTCCATACAGTGTACAGAGCTGTGCCTATGTATTTCAATTTAAATACATCCCAAATCAACTTCAAACTTACATAGACTAAATACATAACATGGGGTCTCGCCCTCACAATACAACATAAAGCCTCTCGGGCTTACAAAACTAAGTCTGTCTTGTTCAACCTCCTTTCGGCTCCTCGGATTGACTACCTGAAATTTGTTTTTCTAAAACATAAGCCAAAGCTTAGTGAATAACAACGAATGCATGAACGTAAAATACCATGGATCATTTTCATATCATACATAACATAGCATAGCTTAAGCAATGTGAGCATCGTATACATTTCTTGAACATTTAACTTTCATAAACATGGCATCACATGCTTTCATAAATATACATAGCATATCATAAAACGTAACAACCCGGCATGACATGATGACCATATAGGTCGGGTGGCTCTTTAGGCCTGAGATATCTCTTTTGTAGATGGCTTTATTTCACGTCCTCCCATCTACCTTTTAGGACTGGCTGACTTGGTTTAAGTCCCGTCAGTGGGGACCCCGAGTGTCACATGCATATAATTTGAATATACTTATTTTCGTATAAACCAAGCATCCATGGGTTTTCATACATAGCATAAACATTTGCATACTTTTGCAAGACATGGCATTTACATTACAAATACATTTGATGCATTGAAAGCATGGAAAACGGTTGTACATACATAATATACTTTGAAGACGTTTTGAAAATACATAATTTTGTTCATAGCATCGTGTTACTCACCTGGGATTCCTTGGTTAGGTTCTACGCTCGGCGTTCCTACATATATAAGGGACAATACGTCATTACTATGTTCAATAAGGCTAGTGTTACAAATCAAATTGATAAAAATCCTCGACTTGACTTAATTGCCTTCGTTCTAGGTCTAACCATCTTAAACATGTACCCTAAGTTCTCAAAAGGTAGTTAAAGAGTTTAACATGTTATGGTTGAATTTACTAAGTCTTAAGGAAAAAGGCCAATTCTGCCTAAAAATGGTCTTGGCGTTCGAACGCTCAAAAGTGCTCTACCAGTGGCGTTCGAACGCTTGGCCGTTCGAACGCTGTTCTTGGGCGTTCGAACGCTCCCTGCGTCCAGTGACATGAACAGTGACTGGTTCTTGAATTTTCTACCAATTCACTATCAGCTAACTTGAATCTTTCCAATATTTTGAGGGTACAATACACCACTCAAGGACACTATCATACCTTAAAATGGGCCTTAAATTCGAAACCTAACTTAGTAGATCTAGTTTCAAAATAACTAAAAACCTAAGTATACATATATGTCCAAATGCATGGGTTATGTGTTTATACCTTTCTCAATGCTTCCTTGAGCTTACAAAAATGGCTTCCTAGCTTGAGTTGAGCTCCTCCCTCAAGCTCCAATCTCTCTCTTTCCTCTCCTTTCTTTCTTCTCTCTCTCTCTGCCGGTGTGTGTGTGTGGTGAAGTGAAGGAAGTAAAGAAGTAAGTGTATATATGTGTGGTTGTAAAGGCTGAGTTGGGAAATGATCCCATGTGGTTTTCCCATTTTAAGTTCGTGTTCCCTTTTTTATTTTCCTCGTTTTCACTGTGGGCGTTCGAACGCTCCTTTTTGGCGTTCGAACGCTAAGAAGGATTCTGGGCTCGGGCGTTCGAACCCTCTTGCTTACAGTTCGAAACATGCGAGACTTGAAATTTGGGTTTTTGGCCTTACCGTTCGAACGCTCCCAATGTGCTGTCAATGGGCGTTCGAACGCCTAGGCAAAATACTCGACCGTTCGAACGCTCATCCTGGCGTTCGAACGCTAAGAAGGATCCTGGGCAGAATTTATAAGTTTAGGATTTTTGAATATTGGCTAACCTAAATGGGTTCATTTAGACCCTTAAACCTATATTACTCCCTTTAATTATTATACACGTCATAATATACGTAATTAATGGGATTTACGGATGCGGGGTGTTACATTCTCCCCTCCTTTATAAAAGTTTGTCCTCAAACTTGGCTAACGCTATCATGCTTTCGCTGCGCCACTCTGATAAAAACCTTTACTTCATCGAACGTCTAATTCATTATAGCTAATATATTTGACAAGATTTTACCCGTTGCGACTGCCTCTACTGCCCTCACAGTGGAGCAGCCTACAACAAGGTAACCTGGTTCATACTATCCCAAAACAAGTCGGCCTTCCCCGAGATGTTTGGGCAGTTGGAATCAATGAAATGTTAAACAATATAGAAAATAAATACTGATATTGTGAGGTGGAATTAACATACCTCATCTCATGACAACGTTCATTCAAAGAGAAACGGATATCGATCTCGGATTTCATCTTCTCGTTCCCAAGTCGATTCCTTCCACGTATGATTCTGCCATAACACTCGTACTAAAGGTATGATCTTGTTTCTAAGAACTTGGTCACGACGATCAACAATCTCGATCGGTCTTTCGACGTAACTTAAATCTTCGTTTACCTCCAAAGGATAATGGTTAATCACGTGTGTAGGGTCATGGACGTACTTCCGTAACATCGAGACGTGAAAGACATCATGAACGTGTGAA
>BRYF01000027.1:23876086-23886086 GCA_030159135.1 Actinidia polygama | reverse complement strand
AAAGTGAATCACCCAAAACCATAGGGAAGGTATTTCAGTGAAAGGACATATTTTTAAAATGTTTGGTGATTTAAACACTCTATAGATCTTTGATGATGAGATTGATGGAAAATTTAAAATTGATATTATTCTTGAGTCGTTGTCCGACTCTCTCAATCAATTTAAGCTTAATTATAGTTTGAACAAAATTAATTTTATACTTTTTGAGCTTTTAAATGAACTGTATGCTGCAAAATGTATTATTAAAGGACATCCTAATACTAACAATGTAAACAAAACTTCATTTTTCAAACCTTTTCACAAAGAAACGGCAAGTGAAAAAAGAAGAACGTTCCGAGTAAACCAAACATATTCTAAATCCACATGGGAGTATTCGCAAATGGAAGAAAGTGAATGATCCAAAATCATAGGGAAGGTGTTTCAATGAAAGGACATATTTTAGAAATATTTGATCATTTAAATATTCTGGAGATATTTAATGATGAGATTGATAGGGAATCTAAAATTAATGTTATCCTTGAGTCGCTTCTTGACTCTTTCAATCCGTTTAAGCTTAATTATAATTTGAACAAAATTAATTTTACGCTTGCTGAGCTTTTAATTGCACTATAGGCAACAAAAGGAATTATCAAAGGATATCCTAATATTAACAATGTAAAAAAACATTTCATTTTTCAAGCTTTTTCCCAAGGAAAGGGCAATTGAAAAGAGAGGAAAGTTTTCGAGCAATCCGAACATAGTCTAAATTCAAATGGGAGAATTGTCAAATTGAGAAAGTGAATGATCCAAAACCTAAGGGATGTTTTTTTAGTGAAAGACCATGTTTTAAAATGTCTGCTCATTTAAAAACCCTAGAGACTTTTGATGGTGAGATTGATGGTGAATCAAAACTGATATTATTCTTGAGTCGTTGCTTGACAATTTTAATTAGTTTAAGCTCGTTTGAACAAAATTAATTTTACGCTTGCTGAGCTTTTAAATGCACTATAGGCAACAAAAGGAATTATCCAAGGATATTCTAATATTAACAATGTTAAAAAAAAACTTTATTTTTGAACAATTTTCCCAAAGAAAGGGCAAGTGGAAAAAGAAAAAAGTTCCAAGTAAACCAAACATATTCTAAATCCAAATGGGAGCATTGGCAAATGGAACTAAGTGAATCATTTAAAACCATAGAGAAGGTATTTCAGTGAGAGGACATATTTTAAAAATAGTTGGTCATTTAAACACATTTTATATCTTTGATGATGAGATTGATGGGGAATCTAAAATTGATGTTATCCTTGAGTCGTTGTCTAACACTTTTAATAAGTTTAAGCTCAATTGTAGCTTGAACAAAATTAATTTTACACTTGCTAAGCATTTAAACGCATTACAGGCAACAAAAGAAATTATCAAAGGACTTGCTAATATTAACAATATAAAAAGAATATTATTTTCAATTCTTCTCCCAAGGAAAAGCAAGTGAAAAAAGAAGAAAGTTTCGAGTAACCCAAATATATTCTAAATCCAAATGAGAGAATTGGCAAATGAAAAAAAGTAAATGATCCAAAACCTAAATAAGGTGTTTCAGTAAAAGAACATGTTTTAAAAATGTCTGGTCATTTAAAAACCCTAGAGATCTTTGATAGTGAGATTGATGGTGAATCAAAAATTTATATTATCTTTGAGTCGCTGCCTGACACTTTTAATAAGTTTAAGCTAAATTGTAGTTTGCACAAAATTAATTTTACGCTTGCTAAGCTTTTAAATGCACTACAGGAAGCAAAAGGTATTATCAATGGATATCATTGTATTAAAATGTAGAAAAAACTTTATTTTTAAACATTTTCCCAGAGAAAGGACAAGTGGAAAAAGAAGAAAGTTTCAAGTAAACCAAACATATTCTAAATCCAAATGGGAGTATTGACAAATGGAAGAAAGAGAATAATCCAAAATCATAGGGAAGGTGTTTCAGTGAAAGGACATATTTTAAAAATGATTGGTCATTTAAATACTCTACAGATCTTTGATGATGAGATTGAATGAGAATCTAAAATTAATGCTATCCTTAAGTCGTTGCCTGACTCTTTCAATCAGTTTAAGCTTAATTATAGCTTGAACAAAATTAATTTTACACTTGTTGAGCTTTTAAATGCACTACAGGCAGCAAAATGTATTATCAAAGAACATTCTAGTATTAATAATGTAAAACAACTTCATTTTTAAGCCTTTTCCCAAAGAAAGGACAAGTGGAAAAAAAAAGTTTCAAGTAAACCAAACATTTTCTTAATCCAAAATAGGAGTATTAGCAAATGGAAGAAAGTGAATGATTCAAAACAATAGGGAAGGTATTTCATTGAAAGGACATAATTTAAAAAAGGTTTGGTCATTTAAATACTCTGGAGATCTGTGATGATGAGATTGATGGAGAATCTAAAATTGATGTTATCCTTGGGTCGCTACCTAACTCTTTCAATCAGTTTAAGCTTAATTATAGTTTGAATGAAATTGATTTTACACTTGTTGAGCTTTTAAACGCATTACAGGCAACAAAAGAAATTATCAAAGGACTTCCTAATATTAACAATGTAAAAACAAACTTCATTTTTCAAGCCTTCTCCCAAAGAAAGGCAAGTGAAAAAAGAAGAAAGTTTCGTGTAACCTAAACATATTTTAAATCTAAACAGGAGAATTGGCAAATGAAAGAAAGTGAATGTACCAAAACCTAAAGGAAGGTGTTTCAGTAAAAGAACATGTAAAATGTTTGGTCATTTAAAAACCCTAAAGATTTTTTATGGTGAGATTGATGGTGAATCAAAAATTTATATTATCTTTGAGTCGCTGCCTGACACTTTTAATAAGTTTAAGCTCAATTGTAGCTTGAAAAAAATTAGTTTTACACTTGCTGAGCTTTTAAATGCACTACATGCAGGAAAAGGTATTATCAAAGGATATCTTTATATTAAAATGTAAAAAAACTTTATTTTTTAAGCCTTTTTCCAAAGAATGGGCTAGTGAAAAAAGAAGAATGTTTCCAGTAAACCAAACATATTCTAAATCCAAATGGGAGTATTGACAAATGGAAGAAAGTGAATAATCCAAAGTCATAGGGAAGGTGTTTCAGTGAAAGGACATATTTTAAAAATGATTGGTCATTTAAACACGCTTTAGATATTTGATGATGAGATTGATGGGGAATCTAAAATTGATGTTATCCTTGAGTTGTTACCTGACTCTTTCAATCAGTTTAAGCTTAATTATAGTTTGAACAAAATTTATTTTACACTTGCTGAACTTTTCATCACACTACAGACAACAAAAGGAAGTATTGAAGGACATCCTAATATTAACAATGTAAAAAATTTTATTTTTAAAGCCTTCTCCCAAAGAAAGGGCTACTGAAAAAAGAAGAAAGTTTTGAGCAACTCGAACATATTCTAAATTCAAATGGGAGAATTGGAAAATGGAAGAATATGAATGATCCAAAACCTAAAGAAGGGGGTTTCATTGAAAGAACATGTTTTGATAATGTATGGTCATTTAAAACCCTGGAGATCTTTGATGGTGAGATTTATGGTGAATCGAAAATTGATATTATCTTTGAGTCGCTGCCTAACACTTTTAACCAGTTTAAGCTCATTTGAACAAAATTAATTTTATGCTTGCTGAGCTTTTAAATGTACTACAGGCAGCAAAAGGTATTATCAAAGGATATCATTATATTAAAATGTAAAAAAAACTTTAATTTTTAAGCCTTTTCCTAGAGAAAGGGCAAGTGAAAAAAAAAGAAAGTGTTTAGCAATCCAAACATATTCTTAATTCAAATGGGAGTATTGGCAAATGGAAGAAAGCGAATCACCCAAAACCACAGGGAAGGTATTTTAGTGAAATGACATATTTTTAAAATGTTTGGTCATTTAAACACGCTATAGATCTTTGATGATGAGATTGATGGGGAATCTAAAATTGATGTTATCCCTTAGTTGCTGCCTGACTCTTTCAATCAATTTAAGTTTAATTATAGTTTGAACAAAATTGATTTTACACTTGCTGAGCATTTAAACGCATTACAGGCAACAAAAGGAATTATCAAAGCACTTCCTAATATTACCAATATAAAAAAAATATTATTTTCAAGCCTTCTCCCAAGGAAAGGCAAGTGAAAAAATAAAAAAGTTTCAAGTAACCCAAACATATTCTAAATCCAAATGAGAGAATTGGCAAATGGAAAAATGTGAATGATCCGAAACCTAAATATGGTGTTTCAGTAAAAGAATGTGTTTTAAAAATGTCTGGTCATTGATCTTTGATGGTGAATCAAAAATTTATATTATCTTTGAGTCGCTGCCTGAACTTTTAATAAGTTTAAGCTAAATTGTAGTTTGCACAAAATTGATTTTATGCTTGCTGAGATTTTAAATGTACTACAGGCAGCAACAGGTATTATCAAAGGATATCATTGTATTAAAATGTAGAAAAAACTTTATTTTTAAGCATTTTCCCAGAGAAAGGACAAGTGAAAAAAGAAGAAAGTTTTAAGTAAACCAAACATGTTCTTAATCTAAAATAGGAGTATTGGAAAATGGAAGAAAGTGAATGATCCAAACAATAGGGAAGGTGTTTCATTGAAAGAACATTTAAATAAAGTTTGGTCATTTAAATACTCTGAAAATTTGTGATGATGAGATTGATGGAGAATCTAAAATTGATGTTATCCTTGGGTCACTGCCTGACTCTTTCAATCAGTTTAAGCTTAATTATAATTTGAACAAAGTTGATTTTATACTTGCTGAACTTTTAAATGCATTACAGGCAACAAAAGAAATTATCAAAGGACTTCCTAATATTAACAATGTAAAAACTTCATTTTTCAAGCCTTCTCCCAAGGAAAGGCAAGTGAAAAATGAAGAAAGTTTCGAGTAACCTAAATGTATTCTAAATTCAAATGGGAGAATTGGTAAATGGAAGAAAGTGAATGATCCAAAATCGAAGGGAAGGTGTTTCAATAAAAGAACATGTTTCAAAAATGTCATTCAAAAATCCTAGAAATCTTTGATGGTGAGATTGATGGTGAATCAAAAATTTATATTATCTTTGAGTTGCTGTTTGACACTTTTAATAAGTTTAGGCTTAATTGTAGTTTGAACAAAATTGATTTTACACTTTTTGAGCTTTGAAACACACTGTAGGCAGCATAATGTATTATTAAAGGACATCCTAGTACTAACAATGTAAAATAATCTTTATTTTGCAAACCTTTCCACAAGGAAAAGGCAAATGGAAAACGAAGAACGTTCTGAGTAAACCAAACATATTCTAAATCCAAATGGGAGTATTGGCAAATAGAAGAAAGTGAATGATCCAAAACAGTAGGGAAGGTGTTTCATTGAAAGGACATAATTTTAAAAAGGTTTGGTCATTTAAATTCTCTGGAGATCTGTGATGATGAGATTGATGGAAAATCTAAAATTGATGTTATCCTTGAGTCGTTGCCTGACTCTTTCAATCAGTTTAAGCTTAATTACAGTTTGAACAAAATTGATTTTACACTTGTTGAGCTTTTAAACGCACTGTACATAGCAAAATGTATTATTAAAGGACACCCTAGTACTAACAATGTAAAAAAAATTCATTTTTCAAACCTTTTCACAAGGAAGGAGCAAATGGAAAAAGAATGACGTTCCGAGTAAACCAACCATATTCTAAATCCGAATGGGAATATTGGCAAATGGAAGAAAGTGAATGATCCAAAATAATAGAGAACATGTTTCATTGAAAGGACATAATTTAAAAAATGTCTAGTCATTTAAAAACCCTAGAGATCTTTGATGGTGAGATTGATGGTGAATCAAAAATTTATATTATCTTTGAGTCGCTGCCTGACACTTTTAATAAGTTTAAGCTCAATTGTAGTTTAAACAAAATTGATTTTACACTTGTTGAGCTTTTAAACGCACTATAGGCAGCAAAATGTATTATTAAAGGACATCCTAGTACTAACAATGTAAAAAAATCTTCATTTTGCAAACCTTTCCACAAGGAAAAGGCAAATGGAAAACGAAGAACGTTCTGAGTAAACCAAACATATTCTAAATCCGAATGGGAGTATTGCCAAATAGAAGAAAGTGAATGATCCAAAACAATAGGGAAGGTGTTTCATTGAAAGGACATAATTTTAAAAAGGTTTGGTCATTTAAATACTCTGGAGATCTGTGATGATGAGATTGATGGAGATTCTAAAATTGATGTTATCCTTAAGTCGCTGCCTGACTCTTTCAATCAGTTTAAGCTGAATTATAGTTTGAACAAAATTGATTTTACACTTGTTGAGCTTTTAAACACACTACCGGCTATAAAAGGAAGTATCGAAGGACATCCTAATATTAACAATGTAAAGAACTTTATTTTTAAAGCCTTCTCCCAAGGAAAGGGCAACTAAAAAAGAAGAATGTTTCAAGCAACTCAAACATATTCTAAATCCAAATGGGAGAATTGGCAAATGGAAGAAAGTGAATCACCCAAAACCATAGGGAAGGTATTTTAGTGAAATGACATATTTCAAAAATATTTGGTCATTCAAACACGCTTCAGATCTTTGATATTGAGAGGGATGGGGAATCCAAAATTGATGTTATCCTTCAGTCATTGTCTGACTCTTTCAATCAGTTCAAGCTTAATTATAGTTTGAACAAAATTTATTTTACACTTGCTGAGCTTTTAAACACATTACAGGCAACAAAATGAAGTATCAAAGGACATCCTAATATTAACAATGTAAAAAAAACATCATTTTTTAATCCTTCTCCCAAGGAAAGGGCAACTAAAAAAGTAAGAAAGTTTCGAGCAACCCGAACATATTCTAAATCCAAATGGGAGAATTGGCAAATGTAAGAAAGTGAATGATCCAAAATCTAAGGGAAGGTGTTTCAGTAAAAGAACATGTATAAAAAATGTCTGGTCATTTAAAAACCCTAGATATCTTTGATGGTGAGATTGATGATGAATCAAAAATTTAAATTTTCTTTGAGTCGCTGTATGACATTTTTAATAAGTTTAAGCTCAATTGTAGTTTAAACAAAAATGATTTTACACTTGTTGAGCTTCTAAACGCACTATAGCAGAAAAATATATTATTAAAGGACATCCTAGTACTAACAATGTAAAAAAATTTCATTTTTCAAACCTTTTCACAAGGAAAGGGCAAGTGGAAAAAGAAACGTTCCGAGTAAACCAAACATAATCTAAATTCGAATGGGAGTATTGGCAAATGGAAGAAAGTGAATGATCCAAAATAATAGGGAAGGTGTTTCATTGAAAGGACATAATTTAAAAAAGGTTTGGTCATTTAAATACTCTGGAGATTTGTGATGATGAGATTGATGGAGAATCTAAAATTGATGTTATCCTTGAGTCGCTGTCTAACTCTTTCAATCAGTTTAAGCTTAATTATAGTTTGAACAAATTAATTTTACACTTGTTGAGCTTTTAAACGCATTACAGACAACAAAAAGAATTATCAAGGGACTTCCTAATATTAACAATGTAAAAACAAACTTCATTTTTCAAGCCTTCTCCCAAGGAAAGGCAAGTGAAAAAAGAAGAAAGTTTCGAGTAACCCAAACATATTCTAAATCTAAATGAGAGAATTGGCAAAAGGAAGAAAGTGAATGTTCCAAAACCTAAGGGAAGGTGTTTCAATAAAAGAACATGTTTTAAAAATGTTTGGTCATTTAAAAACTCTAGAGATCTTTGATGGTGAGATTGATGGTGAATCAAAAATTTATATTATATTTGAGTCACTGCCTGACACTTTTAATAAGTTTAAGCTCAATTATAGCTTGAACAAAATTAATTTTACACTTGCTGAGCTTTTAAATGCAATACATGCAGAAAAATGTATTATCAAAGGATATCTTTATATTAAAATGTAGAAAAAACTTCATTTTTTAAGCCTTTTTTCAGAGAAAGGGCTAGTGAAAAAAGAAGAATGTTTTGAGTAAACCAAACATATTCTAAATCTAAATGGGAGTATTGGCAAATGGAAGAAAGTGAATAATCCAAAATCATAGGGAAGGTGTTTAAGTGATGATTGGTCATTTAAATACTCTACAAATCTTTGATGATGAGATTGATGGAGAATCTAAAATTGATGTTATTCTTGAGTCGTTGCCTGACTCTTTCAATCAGTTTAAGCCTAATTATAGTTTGAACAAAATTGATTTTATAGTTGTTGGGCTTTTAAATACACTATAAGCAGCAAAAAATAGTATCAAAGGACATCCTAGTATTAACAATGTAAAAAAACTTCATTTTTCAAGCCTTTTCATAAGGAAAGGGCAAGTGAAAAAAGAAGAAAGTTCTGAGTAACCCAAATATATTTTAAATCCAAATGAGAGTATTGACAAATGGAAGAAAGTGAATGATCCAAAACTATAAGGAAGGTGTTTCAATGAACGGACATATTTTTAAAATGTTTGTTTGGTCATTTAAACATGCGTCAGATCTTTGATGATGAGATTGATGGAGAATCTAAAATTGATGTTATCCTTGAGTCATTACCTGGCTCTTTCAATCACTTTAAGCTTAATTAGAGTTTGAACGAAATTGATTTTACATTTGCTGAGCTTTTAAACGCACTACAGGCAACAAGAGGAAGTATCAAAGACATTCTAATATTAACAATGTAAAAAAAACTTCATTTTTTAAGCCTTCTTGCAAGGAAAGGGCAAGTGAAAAAAAAAGAAAGTTTTGAGCACCCCGAACATATTCTAAATCCAAATGGGAGTATTGGCAAGTGGAAGAAAGTGAATGATCGAAAACCATAGGTAAGGTGTTTTAGTGAAAGAACATGTTTTAATAATGTCTGGTCATTTAAAAACCCTAGAGATCTTTGATTATGATATTGATGGTGAATCTCAAATTGTTAATATCTTTGAGTAATTGTCTGACTCTTTTAATTAGTTTATGCTCAATTGTAGTTTGAACAAAATTAATTTTATACTTGTTGAACTTTTAAACGCACTACAGGCAGCAAAATGTATTACCAAAGGACATCCTTGTATGAAAAATATAGAAAAACTTCATTTTTCAAGCCTTTCACAATGAAAGGGAAAATGAAAAAAGAAGAACGTTCCGAGTAACCCAAACATATTCTAAATCCAAAAGGGAGAATTGACAAATGGAAGAAAGCAAATGATTCAAAACCTAAGGGAAGGTGTTTCGATGAAAGAACATGTTCTAACAATGCCTGGTCATTTAAAAACCCTGGAGATCTTTAATGGTGAGAATGATGGTGAATCAAAAATTGATATTATCCTTGAGTCGCTAAATGACACTTTTAATCAATTTAAGCTCAATTGTAGTTTGAACAAAATTAATTTTACACTTGCTAAGCTTTTAAACATACTACAGGCCACAAAAGGTATTATCAAAGGATATCCTTGTATTAAATGTAGAAAAAAACTTCATTTTCAAGCCTTTTCCCAAAGAAAGGGCAAGTGGAAAAAGAAAAAAGTTCCGAGTAAACCAAACGTATTCTAAATCCAAATGGAAGTATTGGCAAACGTAAGAAAGTAAATGATCCAAAATCTAAGGGAAATTTTTTTTAGTGAACATATATGTTTTAAAAGTGTTTGGTCATTTAAACACTCTAGAGACCTTTGATGGTAAATCTCAAATTAATATTATTCTTGAGTCATTGTCTAATACTTTTAATCAGTTTAAGCTCAATTTTAGTGTCAACAAAATTGATTTCACACTTGTTGAGCTTTTAAATGCACACAAGCAACAAAATGTATTATCAAAGGACATTCTAGTATTAACACTATAAAAAAAATAATTTTTCAAGTTTTTTGGCAAGAAAAGTGCAAGTGGACAAAGAAAAAAGTTATGAGTAACTGAAACGTATTCTAAATCTAAATGGGAGTATTGGCAAATGGAAGAAAGTGAATGATCCAAAACCAAAGGGAAGGTATTTCAGTGAAAAAACATGTTTTAAAACTGTTTGGTCATTTAAACA
>BRYF01000027.1:23863586-23868586 GCA_030159135.1 Actinidia polygama | reverse complement strand
ACACCGCATATACACACCCACACTTCATAACCATACAAACACTTTCATCTCACAAACTCACTCACGTAAAGAGAGAGAGAGAAGAGAAGAAGAAAAGAAAGAAGGAAGAGGAGGAAAGAGAGTAAGAGATACGGAAGCTCAAATCAAGCTTTTGGAAGAGGTATAAACTCACTATTCATATATGTATGTGTGTATTAATAGTTTAGGGTTTTAGATTAATTTTAATCTTAGATCTAGTATGTTAGGGTCACTTTTGAAAGATAAATTTGAGATATTGTAACCTCCTTGAGTCCTTCTTCACACCGTAGGACTCTTGGAGTGATTTGAGTTGTATTGGGAAATATTTGAAAGAATTGTTAGAGACCAGTTATTGTTGCTACGATTTCACACAGTGAGCGTTCGAACGCCAAAGAACAGCGTTCGAACGGTCTGAACATTATACCTAGGCATTCAAACGCCACTTGACGAACACTTTAGAGCGTTCGAACGGTCAGCCATTTTAGCCTTAGAATTTGAACGCCACTTGAAGAACACTTTTGAGCGTTCGAATGGTCAACCATTTTAGCCTTAGAGTTCGAACACCAATTTCAACGTTCGAACTCCAAGTCTAAACTAAATTAGTTTCAGCCTTTTTCCTTAAAGTAAATTAATATGTTGTATCCTTATATGTAGGAACGCCGAGCGTAGAGCCTAGACAAGGAAAATCAGGTGAGTAACACAATGACATGGATAAAATCTATGTATTTTAAAACTAATTTTCAACTTATACTATAATTATGCAAATGTTTTCCATGTTTCAACGTATAAAATGAATATGTTACAATATGAATGTCATGTCTTCGAAACGTATGAAAATGTTATGATGCCTATGTATTGAAATCCTATGGATAAATAATTTCGCATGACTGTGAAATAATTTTTATATCTAGCATGGATTCACATGAAAAACCAAGTATATTCAGAATATGCATGTATAGTGACACTCGGAGTCCTCTCTGACGGGACCTAAAGTCAGGTAGTCCTAAGGTAGATGTGGGACGTGAAATAAAATCATCTGCAAATCAAGATATCTCAGGCCAAAAGAGTCACCCGATCTATATGGTCACTCAGTTCAGCCGAATTGTTACAAGTTTTTAGTTATGATATGCCTATGTACATCTTTTAGATATATCATGTATGACTATAGAAGTATGTATGAAATGTCTATGTGAGCATCACTTTTATGAAAGTTACATTTCAAGAAAAAGTTATGTTCATACTCACATGTTTTATGTATATGATGTACGTATGATATGAAATCATCCATGGTATTTTATGTTCATGCATTGATGTTATTCACTAAGCTTTAGCTTAGGTTTTCAAAAAATAATTTTAGGTAGCTAATCAGAAGAGCCATAGAAGAAGGCGTCATGTGAATTTAGTTTTGTGGTCTTTGGGCCTTATGTTATGTAGAAATGTACGGTCATAATATGTATAATTTAATTTGGCCATAAGATGTATGTAAATAGTTGAACTTAGGCACAACTCTGTGTACAGTATGGATGTGACACTTTATTATTTTTAATATGATTACGTTTCCGTAAAAGAAAAATTTATGTCATTTTAAATGGTATTGCACAGGAGATCAATCAGAAGACAGGTAAGTTGGCCTTGGCGGCCAGCCGCCGGCCATCACGTGCCCACGATCCACATAGATCGGGTTGCGGGGCATGACAATATCTGGCCCAAGAAACTCAGACAATGTTTTGTAAAACGAGCATAACTTTCTCTAGAAAATTCGTATTTAAGTGTTGGAAAGTAGACTCATAGAACTTTATACCATGTAAAGTTTGTACTCTGATCCTTTATATATTGTGATTTATTGGAGTTTAAACTGATCCAAAATTCTACCAGCAATATTGTTTTTCCAAATTTTAGTTCCTTATTTCATTGGGCATAACTTCTTCATTCGGAATGCATTTTTGATCAATGATCTACCAAATTAAAGGTCCTTAAGTCTATTTTCAAATAAGATTGACCAGAATATAGACTCAATGTCTTAAGGTGAAAGTGATTCAATGAATGAACTAGTGTTGAGGGAGCAATGTTCTTATCTTGCCTTGGGATCATGACCCAGAGAATTATCTTATTATTTCATCACAAGATTTAGGTTTTGACGAAGGGTAAACTTGGGACTGTCAAACCTATTCCTAGGAATGTTGTCCTAGAATGTAACCTATCCTAGAGCGAGTATACTTTTGGTTGAGTCGAGAGTTGTTGTATTAGTTTTAAACCTTTTCAATCATAGTATTGACATTTTGTAACGTATGTCCTTTATATGTAGGAACGTCGAGTTTAGCACCTAGTCAAGGGAATCGAGGTGAGTAACATGATGCCATGGAAAAAATTATGTATTTTCGAAATAGTTTCAATACGTATTATATATATTCAAATTTTTTACATATTTTGATGCATTAAATAATTACGTTATGATATGAACGACATGTCTTCTAAATGTATAAAAATGTTGCTATGCTAATTATCGGAACCCCATGAATGAATGTTTTGACATGACTTTGATGTCTAACATGGATTTACATGAAAAACAAAGTATGTTCAAAGGATGTATGCATGGTGACACTCGGGGTCCTCCCGTGACGAGACTTTAACCAAGTCCGGCAGTCCTAAGGTAGATAGGGTACGTGAAATAAGTCTATCTACAATTGAGATATCTCTGGCCTAAAAAGCCCTAGTGTAACCTCTGTGGTTACAATGTTATGCCGAGTTATTATATTTTTCCAGCTATGCTATGTATGATTATGAAAACACGTTATGCCATGCTATGTGAACTTCAAGTTTATGAAATATCAAAGTTTAAAAGAATTTATGTTATGATCACATGTTTTACGCTATATGAGATATGTTCAATATGCAAATTATCTATGGTATCTTACGTTCATGCATCATTGTTATTCACTAAGTTGTTATTCAATAAGCATTAGCTTATGTTTTCGAAAACCGTTTTAGGAAGTCAGCCCTAAGAGCCCTAAGAAGAAAATACGCTTGCAAGATCATAATATTGTGGCCAAGAAGCCTTATGTAGTTTGGATGATGGGTTAGACTCTGCGATATGTAATTATATTGGCTGGGATATGTATGTATGTTAAAGTTGGCCTTATTATGTATGTATGAAATTTAAAACTTAAGAACAACTCTGTATACATGATGTACATGATACACTTTCTTATTTTTAGTTATTATGACGTATTCGCAAAAAATCTATATCATTTTAAATGAGTATGCACAGGTGATCAACCGGATGAAAGGAAATAGGCCTTGGTGGGCAAGCCGTCGGCCGATCATGAGCTCTCGATCCGCATATGCCGGATTGCAGGGCGTGATGGAGTGGTATTAGAGCAATAGGTTGACACCGTACACAGAGCAATAGGTTGACACCATAAGCAGAGCAATAGGTTGTCACCATTAGTAGAGCAATAGGTTGACACCGTACATAGAGTTACATGATGACACTATAAGATTCATGTCTATCAGAGCAATAGGTTGATACTATAAGATTGAGTCATGCCTAGATAGGAATCTAGGATTGACGAGGGTATGTGATACGTAGTATATGAGATATGACCTTACTTAAACATAATTTAGCTATTGTTATGAAAAATATCTAAAAGTTTGATATGTATGTAGTTAGTCATGCCACCATGAAAGGGAAACATAGAAGGACAGTAGCGCCTGAAGACTTAATTGATGTATAGAAGGAATCCTAAAAGAAATGGTTCAAGTAGTTCAGAATGCTCAAAGCATATTACAATTATGGTTGTGAGGGTGTTCCTAGTTTTCTAGAGAAACTGTTATTTTGGTGCCATACTCAAGTACAATGACCTTTGAATTTTAGATGTACGGAAGGTCTTAAAATTGGAGTTTTATCTGGAGGGTTAGGAATTCAAATTTCTATTGTGGGAGTATGAATCAACCTTCTTAATGGTTCAACCATTTTGAATTTTTCCGTCAGCGACTAAATGATGAGGGATATATGATCATATGAGTTAGTTCAAGTCAATGACTGATTACCTTAGGCCTTTTTCTTTGGACATTTATATGTATATTTTGAGTAATAATCACGTGACCTATGGAGAATACTCTAATTTGAATAAACTAGAGGACTTCCACCTTATTGTGGATTTGATACAAATACTTGATTTTATGCAAAGATGAGAGCATCTTGGACCTTGTGGGACAAACTTTTCACAATTGAAATAATTATGATTTTGAGGTTGTATGATGTGATAGATAAATTTTTGGAGACTTGATTGTGTATTTACCTAAGAGATAAAGTGAGTGATATCGGTTGGATTGATGTTATGTGGTTGAATTTCATTCAGTATCAATGGCACCTTTTTGTGGTCATGGTTGAGGTTGTTATTAGGACACGTTGGATTTAATCATTATGTATTAAATCATTCTTGGATATGGACTTTGAACAATATTGACATATGGTTTCACTTTCTACTATTGAGCGATGATAATAAGAGAATTCAAGATGAGATGATTAATGTAGTATTGAAGGGAAAATGGCCGTAGCAGAGTATAGTACCAAATTCATAAAATATTTGAGTTTTGAGATATATAATAATTGGAGTATAATATAGATCAGAATACAATACAGGCAATGCAAGGGCCTGCTAGAATGACTGATGCTAGGGCAATCATAGGGAAACTTTAAACGAGACTAGGAAAATTTCAAATCTAAAATCTCAACGTGATGGTACGAACATTCAGTTGAGGAAAGCGTTTTGAAGAAACTAAACGATTCTACATTACAGTAGCAGCAACTTGTTAAGTCTTCATCTACCATTTTGGTAATGCCATCTGGCCAAACATATCAGGGAAGGACAATTTGTTTTGATTGGCACCAGTAGGGGCACCATGTTGTGGGTTGCCCACTGAAAGGGCAGTAGAGGCAGTCACAATAGAAGGGTCAACCCCATAGTTAGGCACATGAG
>BRYF01000027.1:23833586-23846086 GCA_030159135.1 Actinidia polygama | reverse complement strand
CTTCCTGAAAAAATATTTTTTTTTGAAAACGTAAGCTAAAGCTTAGTGAATAACAACAGATGCATGAACGTAAAATACCATGGATCATTTTCATATCATACATAGCATAGCATAACGTAAGCAATGTGAGCATCGCATAACATTTCTTGAACATTTAACTTTCATAAACATGGCATCACATGCTTTCATAAACATACATAGCATATCATAAAACGTAACAACCCGGCATGACATGATGACCATATAGGTCGGGTGGCTCTTTTGGCCGAGATATCCCTTTTTATAGATGGCTTTATTTCACGTCCTCCCATCTACCCTTTAGGACTGGCTGACTTTGTTTAATTCCCGTCAGTGGGGACCCCGAGTGTCACATGCATATAATTTGAACATACTTGTTTTCGTATAAACCGAGCATCCATGGGTTTTCATACATAACATAAACATTTGCATACTTTTGCAAGACATGGCATTTACATTGCAAATACATTTGATGCATTAAAAACATGGAAAACATTTGTACATACATAATATACTTTGAAGACGTTTTGAAAATACATAATTTTGTTCATAGAATCGTGTTACTCACCTGAATCTCCTTGGTTAGGTGTTAGACTTTGCGTTCCTACACATATAAGGGCAATACGTCATTACTATGTTCAATAAGGCTAGCGTTTCAATTAAATTGATAAGATTCCTCGACTTGACTTACTTGCCTTCATTCTAAGCCTAACCATCTTGAACATGTACCCTAAGGTCTCAAAAGGTAGTTAAAGGGTTTAACATGCTATAGTTGAATTTACTAAGTCTTAAGGAAAAAGACTAATTCTGCCTAAAAATGGTCTGGGCGTTCGAACGCTCAAAAGTGTTCTACCAGTGGCGTTCGAACGCTTGGCCGTTCGAACTCTCTTCTGGGCGTTCGAACGCTAGACCGTTCGAACGCGAACTCCCTGCGTTCAGTGACTGGTTCTTGAAAAGTTTTACTAAATTCAATTCAAACTTTCCCATTTCTTTCCTTGAGTCCCAAGGCATGGAGACTCGATGTTAAAGACTATAATATCCAAAAATGGGGGTAAACTAACCATTCAATCCTAAGGGATCTAGGATTTAAATTTTCTAAAACCCTAAATCATACATATAAATATATATTCATGGATTGTGAGTTTATACCTTTCAAATTGGCTTCTTGTAGCTTCTTTGAGCTTTACTATGGCTTCTATTTGCCTTGATCCTCTTCCTTCTTCCTTTTCTTTCCTTCTTTCTCTTCCTTATCTCTCTTTTCTCTCTTCTCTCTCTCTCAACCGTGGGTGTGGGTGTGGGTGTGTTGTGAAGAGTAAGTGTGTATATATGAGAGGCTGTGAAAGGCTGAGTTGGGAAATGATCCCATGTGGTTTTCCCCATTGAAATTTCGTGTTCCTTTTTTCATCTTCCTGGTTTTTACGGTGGGCGTTCGAACGCTCCTTTTTGGCGTTCGAACGCTAAGAAGGATTCTGGGCTCGGGCGTTCGAACCCTCTTGCTTACAGTTCGAAACATGCGAGACTTGAAATTTGGGTTTTTGGCCTTACCGTTCAAACGCTCCAATTGTGCTGTCAATGCGCGTTCGAACGCCTAGGCAAAATGCTCGACCGTTCGAACGCTCATCCTGGCGTTCGAACGCTAAGAAGGATCCTGGGCAGAATTTACAAGTTTTGGACTTTTGAATATTGGCTAACCTAAATTGGTTCTTTTGGACCCTTAAACTTATATTACTCCCTCTAATTATTATACACGTCATAATATACGTAATTAATGGGATTTACGGATGCGGGGTGTTACATTCTCCCCTCCTTTATAAAAGTTTGTCCTCAAACTTGGTTAAGGTCATACTTCTGCTGCGCACTCTGATAAAATTCTCCGTGTAATTGTATACTTAGCTCATGATCGTCAATGCGTTTGATTGGGGTTAACCTTTCATTGCGACTGCCTTAACTGCCCTCTCAGTCTGGGCAGCCTACACCATGGTTTTTCCATTTAGTACTATCCCAACCAAGTCGGCCTTCCCCGAATTGCTTGGGTAGATGAAATTTTCAAAATGGTAATGAAAGTTAAATAAAGATGTTGATACTGAAGATCAAATTTGTTCAGTTCTTGAAATAACGTACTTCAATTGTTACAACATTCATTCAAATAAGGACGGAAAACGTTCTCGCATCTCATTTTCTCGTTCCCAAGTTGACTTCCTCCCATGTGTGATTCTACCATAACACTCGTACTAAAGGTATGACTTTGTTCCTAAAAACTTGGTCACAACGATCAACAATCTCGATCGGTCTCTCAACATAGCTTAAGTCCTCGCGTACATCCAAATGATGATGATTAATCACATGTGTGGGGTCGTGAACGTACTTCCGTAACATTGAGACATGAAAAACATCGTGAACATGCGAAAACTCCGGTGGAAGAGCAATACGATAAGAGACGGCTCCAAATCGTTGAAGAACTTGGAACGGTCCAATGTATCTCGGCTTCAACTTTCCCTTTTTACCAAAGCGACTTATCCCCTTGGAAAGAGATACCTTCAAAAACATGTGGTCACCTTCTTCATATTCTAACTCTCGTCTTCGAACATCTGCATAGCTCTTTTGGCGACTCTGGGCGGTTCAAAGTCTCTGTTGAATCACTTTAATCTTATCTGTTGTGAGTTGTACAACCTCTGGGCCTAAAATCTGTCGTTCTCCAACTTCAGTCTAACATATGGGCGATTTACATTTTCTCCCGTAAAGGGCTTCATACGGAGCCATTCCGATGCTCGTCCGAAAACTGTTGTAAGCGAATTCCACAAGTGGCAAGTGCATTTTCCAACTTCCTTGAAAGTCGAGAACACATAAGCGTAACATATCCTCTAAGGTCTAAATTGTTCTCTCTGATTGTCCATCTGTCTGCGGATGAAAAGCGGTACTAAAATTAAGTTCAGTGCCTAAGGCTCGTTGTAAGCTTTTCCCAAAACTTCGACGTAAACCTCGGGTCTCGATCCAACACTGTAGAGACTGGTGTTCCGTGAAGTCATATTATTTTTGCAATATAAAAGTTCACGTATTTCAACATTGAATACGTGGTCTTCACTGGCAAGAGTGTGTCGACTTAGTGAGACGGTCTACTTTGACTCGTTGACATTGTAGACATCGTACTACAACTCCGCTATCTCTTTCGTTACAAATTATAAACGAATAGTTTTAAACTCTTTGATACACTTGTTCCATTACTAATGACAATGAGTACTAAACTCGATTCTTTAACTTAATTCTCTGATAAGCGTGCTAATAGGATGTCATGTATCGGCATATTCACAATACTTATTCTACACATGATTCTAGCGTAACATTTGTACTAATGGAGCAACTTTAACTCTAAGGATTTCATTATAGCAACCCTAACTCTCGATCAATCTTTCAAGGTAACTTAATCTTTATTCATAGCTAAGGGATAGTGATCAGTCACACATATGAGATCATAAATTCACTCTTAGTCCAAAATTCTCGTCGCTTAGTAACTCCTATCAATACTAATTTAGTGGTCATTTCTCGATTTGTGCTTGTCATCCTTTATGTAGAAGTCATGTTAATCTTCTATGTGTCGTTCCAATTTTATCGGATGTCCCCGAAGGAACCGTATTGATATTTGATGTATTCATGTTCGTGTGTCTATATCTCAAAGTGAAGTACTAATACTATTGAATCATTTTCTTCTAACCAGTCTAGGAGTCGAACCTCCAACCTTTTCTATCCTAAAGAAAATATATGGTAGAGAGTCTTAGAAATGGGTCTAATATTCGAATTTAGATTAATGTGTAATTCTATCTCCCTGTCCTTAAAGGAATCAAGTAATTTATCAGATATATATATATTGGAAAACTTGCTTCCAACTAGGAATATATATATATACACCCTGAATCCCTTTGTGGGATGAATGAATTGTAAGCTTACGGATGGTGGAGAAACACGTGTGTCGATAAAGACGTACAGGTCGTCTACTACTAAGGGGTGTACCTGGCATTTTGGTGGTAGTAGTCGGGGTGTTCTCTGTCATAGGTGCGGAGGTTTGGCCTTGCTGCGGTTGATTATTTCTCCTTGTATTTGTAAGTTGTGGGATTGAGGCTGACGCTGATGTTCCAGCTCTTTGTGCCCTATTCCTCTGTGGACAATCTTTGATTCGGTGTCCTTCTTGGCCACAATTATAACAGGTCGTGCTTCCTTTACGACATGCGCCCCAGTGCTTCTTCTGACAGTTTGGGCAAGTAGGTATTTTATTAAGCGTGTTCCCTTGGTGTCCAGTGTCTTCTTGTAGAGTTGATGAATTCTCACTTGAAGATCCGGAACTCTGTCGTTTTGAACTTTGTTCTATGTTTAAGTTTTGTCCCAACCTCTTCTTACTATTCCCTTGGTATTGAGTCATTTCGTCCAATGCTCCTTCAGTATTTATTGTTCGATGTTCGGTTACATTAGCGGTGTTGTTGAGAGCATCCCGGACTACTTGAACAAGTCCTTCTAGGATCCTCTCTACACGATCCATTCGGCTTTCGGTTTTTGTCGCCCCTTTACGACCTTCCTTCTTAGGAGGCATAGCTTCTACAATCGCATCAAGTTTTTAATCGTTCAGCATAATGATAATTGTATCATCTCTCAAGTATAGAAGTTATGAAGCCATCAAAAGACATTTATTACATCGTAAAACTTCAAAGACATAATGATTTCAATCGTGAAATTTGTCCTCTAATGTCTAGGTTGATCTCATCTTTGCATAAATTCAAGTCCTTGTATCAAACCACAATGAGGTAAAAGTCCTCCAATTTACTTTAAGTTAGTGTATTTCATATAGATATCGCAATTACTACTCAACTATACATAGAACATCCCAAGGAAAAGTTCTGAGGTGAAATGTTCTAATTGACTCGAACTAACTTATACGATTATACATTTCTCATCCTTAAATCAATGACGGTAATATGTGAAACAGTTCAACCATTAAAAAGATCAATCCGTACTCCCACATAACATCATCACGTGTCTTCTCAAAAAGAAATACGTATACACTTAGTCAAATACAAAATTCTATTACTTCAATAAAATAAAACTTATACCGACCATAATCATTCACATAAAGCAAAATCGATTACATCTCTCCTTACATTCTATTTTACTTAACTTGTCAATGATACCGTTATCTTTCTAAATTTTAATTTTGTGTCTCCAAATTAGAATCATGAATTTCTAAGCTTCAAGATATAACTCCAAATTTATGAACATCTGTGCATCTAGAACTTAAAGATCATTGTACTTGAGTATGACATCAAAATAGTAAACTAGAAATATCATCATAATCGTAATGGTAATATGCTTGAGTATCTCGAACTACTTGAACCATTTCTTCTAGGATTCTCCTAAAACGTAAATCAAATTTTCAAGCATTACTACCCTTCTACAATTTCTCTTTCATGGTAGCGTGGCTCACTACATGTCTAACGCTTAGACATTCCTCATAACAGTAGTTAAAATACACTTCAGTAAACCGTAACTCATATACTACATATGACATACCCTAGTTGATCCTAGATTCTTACCTGGGTGTGATTCGATCTTACAGCATCATGCACATGACTTGATCTTACGGTGTCAACTTATCGCCCTAATAGCCATGACTTAATCTTAGAGTGTCATTTTGTAGCTCGGTGTACTATGTTAACCTATTGCTCTGTATACGGTGTAACCTAATGCTTTGATAAACGTAACTTAACTCTAAGGTGTCAACCTTGTGCTCTGATACCACTCTGTCACGCTCCGCAACCCGGCCTATGCAGATCGTGGGCACGTGATGGCCGGCGGCTGACCCACCAAGGCCAACTTACCATTTCTTCCGGTTGATCACCTGTGCATGTGCATTTATAATGCTAATAATTTTTCTTTTCGCGGAAACGTCATAGTATCTAAAATAACAAAGTGTGTGTGTCACCATACAGTATACAGAGCTGTGTCTAAATATTCAGCCTTTACATACATCCATAAGTCCAACATTTAATTTTACATACATTATATGGCCAATAATTACATGGCATAAATTCTAATTCGTTATCATAAGTACGAAGGGCCTCTTGGCCACAAAACTAAGTAGATTTGCTATCTTCTTCTTAGGGCTCTTCGGCTTGACTTCCTGAAAAAATATTTTTTTTTGAAAACGTAAGCTAAAGCTTAGTGAATAACAACAGATGCATGAACGTAAAATACCATGGATCATTTTCATATCATACATAGCATAGCATAGCATAACGTAAGCAATGTGAGCATCGCATAACATTTCTTGAACATTTAACTTTCATAAACATGGCATCACATGCTTTCATAAACATACATAGCATATCATAAAACGTAACAACCCGGCATGACATGATGACCATATAGGTCGGGTGGCTCTTTTGGCCGAGATATCCCTTTTTATAGATGGCTTTATTTCACGTCCTCCCATCTACCCTTTAGGACTGGCTGACTTTGTTTAATTCCCGTCAGTGGGGACCCCGAGTGTCACATGCATATAATTTGAACATACTTGTTTTCGTATAAACCGAGCATCCATGGGTTTTCATACATAACATAAACATTTGCATACTTTTGCAAGACATGGCATTTACATTGCAAATACATTTGATGCATTAAAAACATGGAAAACATTTGTACATACATAATATACTTTGAAGACGTTTTGAAAATACATAATTTTGTTCATAGCATCGTGTTACTCACCTGGATCTCCTTGGTTAGGTGTTAGACTTTGCGTTCCTACACATATAAGGGCAATACATCATTACTATGTTCAATAAGGCTAGCGTTTCAATTAAATTGATAAGATTCCTCGACTTGACTTACTTGCCTTCATTCTAGGCCTAACCATCTTGAACATGTACCCTAAGGTCTCAAAAGGTAGTTAAAGGGTTTAACATGCTATGGTTGAATTTACTAAGTCTTAAGGAAAAAGACTAATTCTGCCTAAAAATGGTCTGGGCGTTCGAACGCTCAAAAGTGTTCTACTAGTGGCGTTCGAACGCTTGGCCGTTCGAACTCTCTTCTGGGCGTTTGAACGCTAGACCGTTCGAACACTGTTCTTGAGCGTTCGAACGCTCCCTGCGTTCAGTGACATGAACAGTGACTGGTTCTTGAAAAGTTTTACTAAATTCAATTCAAACTTTCCCATTTCTTTCCTTGAGTCCCAAGGCATGGAGACTCACTGTTAAAGACTATAATATCCAAAAATGGGGGTAAACTAACCATTCAATCCTAAGGGATCTAGGATTTAAATTTTCTAAAACCCTAAATCATACATATAAATATATATTCATGGATTGTGAGTTTATACCTTTCAAATTGGCTTCTTGTAGCTTCTTTGAGCTTTACTATGGCTTCTATTTGCCTTGATCCTCTTCCTTCTTCCTTTTCTTTCCTTCTTTCTCTTCCTTATCTCTCTTTTCTCTCTTCTCTCTCTCTCAACCGTGGGTGTGGGTGTGGGTGTGTTGTGAAGAGTAAGTGTGTATATATGAGAGGCTGTGAAAGGCTGAGTTGGGAAATGATCCCATGTGGTTTTCCCCATTGAAATTTCGTGTTCCCTTTTTCATCTTCCTGGTTTTTACGGTGGGCGTTCGAACGCTCCTTTTTGGCGTTCGAACGCTAAGAAGGATTCTGGGCTCGGGCGTTCGAACCCTCTTGCTTACAGTTCGAAACATGCGAGACTTGAAATTTGGGTTTTTGGCCTTACCGTTCGAACGCTCCAATTGTGCTGTCAATGGGCGTTCGAACGCATAGGCAAAATGCTCGACCGTTCGAACGCTCATCCTGGCGTTCGAACGCTAAGAAGGATCCTGGGCAGAATTTATAAGTTTAGGACTTTTGAATATTGACTAACCTAAATTGGTTCTTTTGGACCCTTAAACTTATATTACTCCATCTAATTATTATACACGTCATAATATACGTAATTAATGGGATTTACGGATGCGGGGTGTTACACTGTCAATGGGCGTTCGAACGCCTAGGCAAAATGCTCGACCGTTCGAACGCTCATCCTGGCGTTCGAACGCTAAGAAGGATCTTGGGCAAAATTTTATAAGTTTAGGGCTTTTGAATATTGGCTAACCTAAATGGGTTCATTTAGACTTTTAAACTTATATTACTCCCTTTAATTATTATACACGTCATAATATACGTAATTAATGGGATTTACGGATGCGGGGTGTTACATACAGGGTTTGGGTTTGAGATGTAATAGGTCGTGGCTTTAGGACAAGTAGGAGATTATTGGGTTTAGAGTGTGTCCTTTAAGCCATTTCCAGACATTTATTTATTATTTATAATAATGCTCTCTTTTATATTGCACATACTGTTCTTAGCATTTATTAATCGATGTATGAGATATCATTAATGTCTATGAATTGCATTTTAGGTGGATTAAGTGAATGATCAAAAATTTAAGGGAAGTTGTTTCAGTGAAAGAACACATTTTAAAAATGTTTGATCATTTAAACACTCTTGAGATCTTTGATGATGAGATTGGTGGTGAATCTTAAATTGAAATTATCCTTGAGTCACTGCCTAACTCTTTTAATCCGTTTAAGCTCAATTGTAGTTTTGTCACGCCCCGCAACCCGGCCTATGCGGATTGAAGGCGCGTGATGGCCGGCGGCCGACCGGCCAAGGCCAACTTACCATTTCTTCCGGTTGATCACCTGTGCATGTGCATTTATAATGCTAATAATTTTTCTTTTCGCGGAAACGTCATAGTATCTAAAATAACAAAGTGTGTGTGTCCATACAGTGTACAGAGCTGTGCCTATGTATTTCAATTTACATACATCCCAAATCAACTTCAAACTTACATAGACTAAATACATAACATGGGGTCTCGCCCTCACAATACAACATAAAGCCTCTCGGGCTTACAAAACTAAGTCTGACTTGTTCAACCTCCTTTCGGCTCCTCGGATTGACTACCTGAAATTTGTGTTTCTAAAACATAAGCCAAAGCTTAGTGAATAACAACGAATGCATGAACGTAAAATACCATGGATCATTTTCATATCGTACATAGCATAGCATAGCGTAAGCAATGTGAGCATCGTATATATTTCTTGAACATTTAACTTTCATAAACATGGCATCACATGCTTTCATAAACATACATAGCATATCATAAAAACGTAACAACCCGGCATGACATGATGACCATATAGGTCGGGTGGCTCTTTAGGCCTGAGATATCTCTTTTGTAGATGGCTTTATTTCACGTCCTCCTATCTACCTTTTAGGACTGGCTGACTTGGTTTAAGTCCCGTCAGTGGGGACCCCGAGTGTCACATGCATATAATTTGAACATACTTATTTTTGTATAAACCGAACATCCATGGGTTTTCATACATAGCATAAACATTTGCATACTTTTGCAAGACATGACATTTACATTACAAATACATTTGATGCATTGAAAGCATGAAAAACGGTTGTACATACATAATATACTTTGAAGACGTTTTGAAAATACATAATTTTGTTCATAGCATCGTGTTACTCACCTGGGATTCCTTGGTTAGGTTCTACGCTCGGCGTTCCTACATATATAAGGGACAATACGTCATTACTATGTTCAATAAGGCTAGTGTTACAAATCAAATTGATAAAAATCCTCGACTTGACTTAATTGCCTTCGTTCTAGGTCTAACCATCTTAAACATGTACCCTAAGGTCTCAAAAGGTAGTTAAAGAGCTTAACATGCTATGGTTGAATTTACTAAATCTTAAGGGAAAAGGGCCAATTCTGCCTAAAAATGGCCTTGGCGTTCGAACGCTCAAAAGTGTTCTTCTAGTGGCGTTCGAACGCTTGGCCGTTCGAACTCTCTTCTGGGCGTTCGAACGCTAGACCGTTTGAACGCTGTTCTTGGGCGTTCGAACGCTCCCTGCGTTCAGTGACATGAACAGTAACTGGTTTTTAAAAGTTTTACTAAATTCAATCCAAACTTTTCCATTTCTTTCCTAGAGTCCCAAGGTATGGAGACTCACTCTTGAAGACTATAATATCCAAAAATGGAGGTAAACTAACCATTCAATCATAAGGGATCTAGGATTTAAATTTTTCTAAAACCCTAACATAACAACACACATATATATATAGTTTTGGTGGTTATACCTTCCTTCCAAGCTCCCCCTTGAGCTTTACTATGGAGCCTTTTGAGATTTCCCAAGTCTTTTCTTTCTTTCTTCTCCCTTCTCTTCTCTTCCTTTCCTCTCCTTTCTCTCTCTCTCTCAACCGTGGGTGTGTGTATTGGGAGTGAAGGAAGTAAAGAAGTAAATATGTATATATGAGTGGCTGTGAAAGTTGAGTTGGGAAATGATCCCATGTGGTTTTCTCCATTTTAAGTTCGTGTTCCCTTTTTCATTTCCCCGTTTTCACTGTGGGCGTTCGAACGCTCCTTTTTGGCATTCGAACGCTTAGAAGGATTTGGCTTGGTCAGGGTTCGAACGCTCTTGCTTACAGTTCGAAACATGCGAGACTTGAAATTTGGGTTTTTGGCCTTACCGTTCGAACGCTCTAATTGTGCTGTCAATGGGCGTTCGAACGCCTAGGCAAAATGTTTGACCGTTCGAACGCTCATCCTGGCATTCGAACGCTAAGAAGGATTCTGGGCAGAATTTATAAGTTTAGGACTTTTGAATATTGGCTAACCTAAATGGGTTCATTTAGACCCTTAAACCTATATTACTCCCTTTAATTATTATACACGTCATAATATACGTAATTAATGGGATTTACGGATGCGGGGTTTTACAAGTTTGAACAAAATTGATTTTACACTTGCTGAGCTTTTCAATACACTATGGCATCAAAATGTATTATTAAAGGACATCTTAGTATTAACAAAGTAAAAAGACTTTATTTTTCCAGCCATTTTTCAAGAAAAGGGCAAGGAAAAAAAGAAGACAGTTCTGAGTAACCCAAACATATTCCCAATCAAAATAGGAGTATTGGCACATGGAAGAAAGTGAATGATCAAAACCTAAGGGAAGTTTTAGTGAAAGAATATGTTTTAAAAATATTTGGTCATTCAAACACTCCGAAAATCTTTGATGATGAATCACAAATTGATATTATTCTTGAGTCATTTTCTGACTCTTTTAATCTGTTTAAACTCAATTGTAGTTTGAACAAAATTGATTTTACACTTCATGAGATTTTAAACTCACCATAAGCAGCAAAAGGTATTATCAAATGATATCCAAGTATTAACAATGTAGAAAAAACTTTATTTCTCAAGCCTTTTCCCAAGGAAAGGGCAATTGATAAAAGAAGAAAGTTCTGAGGATCCCAAATATATTGTAAATAAAAATGGGAGTATTGACAAATGGAAGAAAATGAATGATCCAAAACCTTAAGGAAGGTGTTTTAGTGAAAGAACATGTTTTAAAAATATTTGGTCATTTAAAAACCCTGGAGATCTTTGATGGTGAGATTGATGGTGAATCTAAAATTGATATTATCCTTGAGTCACTTCCTGACTCTTTTAATCAGTTTAAGATCAATTATAATTTGAACAAAATTGATTTTACACTTGTTTATCTTTTAAATGCACTACAGGCAGCAAAAGGTATTGTCGGAGGACATCCTAACATTAACAATGTAAAAAAAAATTCATTTTTCTAGCCTTTTCCGAAGGAAAAGGAAAGTGAAAAAAGAAGAAAGTTATGAATAACCAAAAAAAATTCTAAATTCAAATGGGTGTATCAGTAAATGGAAGAAAGTGAATGATGTAAAATCCAAAGAAAGGAGTTTTAGTGAAATACCATGTTTTAAAAATGTTTGGTCATTTAAACACTCTCGAGATATTTGATGATGAGATTGATTGTGAATCTAAAATTGATATTATCCTTGAGTCGCTCCCTGACCCTTTTAATCGCTCCCTGACCCTTTTAATCAGTTTAAGCTCAATTTTAGTTTGAGCAAAATTGATTTTATACTTGCTGAGCTTTTAAACGCATAACAAGCAGCAAAAGGTATTGTTAAAGAACATCCTAGTATTATTAATGTGAAAAAAGAAGAAAATTCTGAGTAACCCAAACATATTCTAAATTCAAATGGGAGTATGGGTAAATGGAAGAAAGTGAATGATTCATAACCCAAGGGAAGGTGTTTCAGTGAAAAAACATATTTGAAAAATGTTTAGTCATTTAAACACTCTATAGATCTTTGATGACGAGATTGAGGGTGAATCTCAAATTGTTATTATCTTTGAGTCGCTGCCTGACTCTTTAAATCAGTTTAAGCTCAATTGTAGTTTGAACAAAATTGATTTTACACTTGTTGAATTTTTAAATGCACTACAGAAGAAAAATGTATTATTGAAGGACATCCTAGTATTAACAATGTAGAAAAAATTTCATTTTTCAAGCCTTTTCCCAAAGAAAGGGCAAGTGGAAAAAGAAAAAAATTCCAAGTA
>BRYF01000027.1:23826086-23828586 GCA_030159135.1 Actinidia polygama | reverse complement strand
GTATTATTAAAGGACATCCTAGAATTAACAATGTAAAAAAAAATTCATTTTTCAAGCCATTTCCCAAGGAAAGGGCAAATGAAAAAAGGCAAAAGTTTTGAATAACCCAAACATATTCGAAATCCAAATATAAGTATTGGCAGGTGTTTTAATGAAAGAACATGTTTTGAAGATGTTTGGTCATTTAAATACTCTAGAGATATATTTGATGATGAGATTGATGGTACATGTCAAATCGGTATTATCCTTGAGTCGCTGCTTGACTATTTTAATCAGTTTAAGCTCAATTGCAGTTTGAACAAAATTATTTTGAGCTTTTAAACGCACTACAGGCAACAAGAGGTGTTGTTAAAGGACATACTAGTATTAACAACGTATAATTATTTTTTATTTTTCATGTCTTTTCCCAAAGAAATGGCAAGTGAAAAAAGAAAAAAATTCCTAGTAACACAAACATATTCTAAATTTAAATGGGAGTATTGGTAATTGAAAAAAAGTGAATGATCCAAAACCCAAAAGAAGGTGTTTCAGTAAAAGAACATGTTTTAAAAATATTTGGTCATTTAAACACTCCGAAAATCTTAGATGGTGAGATTGTTGGTGAATCTCAAATTGATATTATCCTTGACTCGCTGCCTGACTCTTTCAATCAATTTAAGCTCAATTATAGTTTGAACAAAATTTATTTTATGGTTGCTAAGCTTTTAAACGCACTACAGGCAGCAAAATGTATTATCAAAGGACATCCTAGTATTAACAATATAGAAAAAACTTTAGTTTTTAAGCCTTTTCCCAAGGAAAGGGCAAGTGAAAAAAGAAAAAAGTTCTGTGTAACCCAAACATATTCTAAATTCAAATAGGAGTATTGGTAATTGGAAAAAAGTGAATGATCCAAAATTCAAGGAAAGGTGTTCAAGTGAAAGAACATGTTTTGAAAATGTTTGATCATTTAAATACTCTAGAGATATATTTGATGATGAGATAGATGGTGCATGTCAAATTGATATTGAGTCGCTGCTTGACTATTTTAATCAGTTTAAGCTCAATTGCAGTTTGAACAAAATTATTTTTTTACTTTTTGAGCTTTTAAACGCACTACAGGCAACAAGAGATATTATCGAAGGACATACTAGTATTAACAACGTATAATTTTTAAAAAATTTCATGTCTTTTCCAAAAGAAAGGGCAAGTCAAAAAAGAAGAAAATTCCTAGTAACACAAACAGATTCTAAATTTAAATGGGAGTATTGGTAATTGGAAAAACGTGAATGATCCAAAACCCAAAGGAAGGTGTTTCAGTGAAAGATGTCACGCCCCGCAACCCGGCCTATGCGGATTGAAGGCGCGTGATGGCTAACGGCTGGCCGCCAAGGCCAACTTACCTGTCTTCTGATTGATCTCCTGTGCAATATCATTTAAAATGACACGAATTTTTCTTTTGCGGAAACATAATCATATTGAAAATAATAAAGTGTCACATCCATACTGTACACAGAGTTGTGCCTAAGTTGAACTATTTACATACATTTTATGGCCGAATTAAATTATACATATTACGGCCGTACATTTCTACATAACATAAGGCTCATAGGCCGCAAAACTAAATCCACATGACGCCTTCTTCTATGGCTCTTCTGATTGGCTACCTGAAATTTATTTTTGAAAATGTAAGTTAAAGCTTAGTGAATAACAACAGATGCATGAACATAAAATACCATGGATGATTTCATATCATACGTACATCGTAGACATAAAACATGTGAGCATTAACATAACTTTTTCTTGAAATATAACTTTCATAAATGTGATGCTCACATAGATATTTCATGCATACTTCTATAGTCATACATGACATATCTGAAAGATGCACATAGGCATATCATAGCTGAAAACTTGTAACAACTCGGCTGAACTGAGCGACCATATAGGTCGGGTGGCTCTTTTGGACTGAGATATCTTGTCACGCCCCGCAACCCGGTCTATGCGGATCGTGGGCGCGACATGGCCGGCGGCTGACCCGCCAAGGCCAACTTACCATTTCTTCCGGTTGATCACCTGTGCATGTGCATTTAAAATGCTAATAATTTTTCTTTTCGCGGAAACGTCATAGTATCTAAAAATAACAAATGTATATGTCCATACAGTATACAGAGCAGTGCCTATGTATTTCAGTTTACCTACATCCCAAATCAAACTTCAAACTTACATAGACTAAATACATAACATAGGGTCTCGCCCTCACAATACAACATAAAGCCTCTCGGGCTTACAAAACTAAGTCTGACTTGTTCAACCTCCTTTCGGCTCCTCGGATTGACTACCTGAAATTTGTTTTTCTAAAACATAAGCCAAAGCTTAGTGAATAACAACGAATGCATGAACGTAAAATACCATGGATCATTTTCATATCATACATAGCATAGCATAGCGTAAGCAATGTGAGCATCGTATACATTTCTTGAACATTTAACTTTCATAAACATGGCATCACATGCTTTCA
>BRYF01000027.1:23768586-23771086 GCA_030159135.1 Actinidia polygama | reverse complement strand
AGGATCACATTATACATCATATGCATGAAAAAATAAAATTTCACTGCCCATGTTCAAATTAATTTTTCATAAATTAATAATTAACACATGGTCGCAGTCTATTCATGGGTTATGATTAATATTTACCATTTATATTATTAAATATTCTCCTAGCATGCATCATAAATTAATATAAAAGTGTAAAAAACTCTATTTCTCTCTCATGGTAAAGCCTACAACGAAACTAAAAATTCTTATCAAATTTAGGATGTCTTTAGTCCATCTTCATGCACCATCTAGGAACATACACCGATTCTTCATTAAATCTTGAATTATTCGGTCTTCAAGGAATATAAATATTACAATAAAACTATACCCACATGTGTGGGCATATATCAAGATCTAAAATAAGAAAAATAAGAAAAATCAATAACTTTTCCACTTACGGGAAATTTAAGTCAATTGCCCTTTACAAGTCCCTAATGGTCAACCATGAGAGATAGAGTACACATCATCATATTCATTAATCATGAATAATAGGCATGCTAATATATGATTAAATAAATACCATGTATATTAAAAAAATAAGATTCAATTATTACTGACCTAGAACACATATCGATTTTTTTTTAATGATTTTCAAAAAAAAATTTGGAATCGATCCTCAGTTCTATATAATAAATTATTGGATCTCAATTACCACTAATATAACTTACTATAATCAACATACATGCATCACAACTCTTGTTTAATTGATGATCCATGAATAGCATGAGAATAAAAACGCTTTTTATCATCAACGTTGATAGATTAACATGGCGTGACTCTGATACCAATTAAAAGGGATCGTATCTCGCGAACATAAGTGCAATTTTTAAATTTTTTCTTTTTAAATCTTTAATCCATGTAATCATACAACGTCTAATAGGAAAAGGTTTGAGATACCTTGAATATCGCAAGAATTAAGTTTTTAAACCCTACTTGTTGCAACCCTTTGTTTTTTTTTTTGTGCCAAATAAAAAAGTTATTGTTATTGCCTCTGCATGGATTGTGATGATATATCCCTAAGTTATCAAGAGATATGACATATGTGTGAAAATGGCACATGAGATATTAATCGTTTATTCTGGTAATTTTATACTAGTACATGGCATGTGATGAGATTGATGTCTCATCTGCGAAGACTACAATACTGTTAACCTCTATATGGTAGGATGGTTTAACTCAATCATCAGAGTATCCGACTCTAGATTAAAGTATTGGTATATTGGGAATATACTAAACTGGATCATCATAAGAAAGTAAATCATATAAATCTATCGCTTTATAACGAAATCTTACATTCGCTATTTGCATATGAATCTTAATCCTAAGAGAATGGTGAACTCAAGTTCTTGGCATTATTCATTTTGATTTACCAATGAGTGAGACCAATTGAGATCAACACCTCGGTATATTGAGTGGTCATTGTTAGATTTGTGAAAATACTTAATTATCAAAATAAAATCTCACTCTCTTCTAGGAGAGAGCATTTATTACTTGTGAGTTAATTTATTAATTTAGTCATAAAAATTCAGATTCGGTCTTTTTGATAAATTATTTATTGAAATAAATATTTATTATTTTAATGACTAAATAAGAAACGAATTATGAAGCATAAGAGTTAGAATAATTAAGATTTAGTGAAGGTTAATTAATTCAAACCTAATTATTGATACCCACGTAGAGAGATTTTAATTGTGGTACTAAAAAAACGATGAGGTATTTTAGTCTTTTTATTTTGGCATGCAATCCAAATTATTTAGTGAAATTAATTTAAATTAATTAAATTACTAAATTAGGTTATTAGATAACTAGTAGTATTTTAATTGAAGCCAAACTAGAACTCCCTAAGAGACATTGCCCATATATATATATATATATATATATATATATGATTTATGAGCTGCCAATCTAGATAATGAATTCTCTGTAGAATTGTTTGAGAGAAAATATCTGAGAGCCCACACTCTAAATAGATTGGTTAATGTTAAGGAAAAAATAAAAGAAGCTCAAAGTCTAGAAAATTAAAAAACCTATTCCTAAAGTTTTTAGGAATTTATGTGAAATAAATGCATGTTATGTTACAAATATTAATTATGATTCAAATTTTTTTTACGAAATAGAAATTTCTGTTAAAGCGTAATAGAAAAAAAATGAACACGTGTCAAGTATGTATGAAATAAACTATGTGGGTCAATAAGAACCAAATAATAGTGTAACTCAACCCTTGTGTCATTATGTGATCAAATCAATCATACCCCAAACCACCCCAATCACTTTCCCTTTTTCCCATTCCTGTCCCAACATAATGCTGGGACTAGACAGAACGCAGAGAGAGAGAAGAAAAGGAAAAGAGAAGAAAAAGGAAAGAGAGAGAGAGAGAGAGGAGAATTACTCTGAGAGCAAGATAAAGAGAGAGAGGAAGAAGAAGAAGAAAGAAAAGAGAAAGGAAATGTTTAGAGAACCACCAATGATATAC
>BRYF01000027.1:23751086-23758586 GCA_030159135.1 Actinidia polygama | reverse complement strand
TTATGCAATATTTTTATTTCAAAATTCAGTTTGTATTTTGGAAAAAACTCCCTTATACAAAAACTTTTTAAGTTGATTCAAGTATCATAGAATATCTACTTCAAATATATATACAACTTTATTTCAAATAGCAATTTTTCAATTTTGAGGTTAAGATGCCCAAAGCAGGCTTGGAAGTCAAAACAGAAAAATAGAGTTCGCAGGTTTTTCCCATTTGGACCGGTTGAGAAAATATGAGTTAGGTACTGACCTTTCTTTGATCAGTCGGGGAATTGTCTGACCGGTCAAAGCCTTCACAAACTATAACTTTTGACCATTAAACCTCCAACTGTTGGTATATTGTCAGCAAACTTATTTCCATTTTAAGTAATTACTTTAAGTTTACAATGTAAATAAAAAAATATCCTCCATTTGGATTCAATAAAAAGTATAAGAAAATGCAATTCTAACTAAATCAAAAAGTAAAAATTTAGTTTTAGTACAAAAATAATTTTTGATATTCAATGTATAAGGAACGATTACTGAAAAAAATAATTTAAAAAAAATAATATTTAAAAATCCATTTTTTCACACAGCTAAATTTTAACGAAAAACTACTTTTTAGGAAAACTTATCATATAAACCTCATTTGAGAGTCTCATTTCACTATGCACTTATCCAACCATAGTCTTTAATACTATTCATTGAAATGAATGATACGTATAAAAAACTATTCATTGAAATGCCGATACACGCCTGATAACTATTGTTATAAGTGAACTCTACCAAAGGTAGATGTTCCTCCCAGCTTCCTTGAAATTCTATCGCACATGCCCTTAGTAAATCCTCCAACATCTGTATCGTCCTTTCTGATTGTTCATCAGTTTGTGGGTGAAAAGTCGTGCTCAAATTCAGCTTCATCTCCATTGCTCTTTGTAATGATTGCCAAAATCTTGATACAAATCTTGGATCCCAATCTGACGTGATTGATACTGGAGCTCCATGCAGTCACACGATTTCCTTCATGTAGGTAGCCACCATTTCACATTGTCAAGCCAGAATTCACACTTCTTGAATTTGACATACAGTCTTTGGTCCTTTAGTGTAAATGTTCCGCATGCTAATCCTCATCCTTCGAATAGATTAGGATGTCGTTAATGAAGACGATTACAAACTCATCTAAATAGTTCTTGAATACCTGATTCATTAAATCCATAAAATGTTGTTGGTATGTTGGTTACCCCAAATGGCATTTCTAGAAACTCATAATGTCCATACCATGTTCTAAAAGCCGTCTTCTCAATATCCTCCGACTTTACCTTAAGTTGATGGTATCCGGAACGCAAATCGATCTTTGAAAATACTTAAGCCTCTTGTAGTTGGTAAAATAAATCATCGATTCTTGGTAATAGATACTTGTTCTTGATTGTAACTTTGTTCAACTCACGATAGTCTATACATAATCTCATTGTCCCGTCTTTCTTCTTCACAAATAACACCGGTGCTCCGCTCCCCAGAGCGACGAACTCAGTTGTATGAATCTTTTGTCTAGCAATTCTTGCAATTGTGTCTTTAATTCCTTCAACTTCGTAGGAGCTATGCGGTATGGTGCTTTAGAAATTGGATGAGTTCCGGACGTAGCCTCGATGATAAATTCAATTTCTTTATTCACAGGCATTCTTGGCGACTCTTTAGGAAATATCTTGGGAAATTCACGGACTATAGGAATATTAGTCATGGATAAGCCTTCTGATGAGGACACCTCTATACTACACAAGAATCTCCGATAACCCTTTCGCAAGAGTCGTTGGGCACAAACCATGGATACAAAGTATGGGGGAGATACTATCCTCTCTCATTCAAATTGAATATCTTTCTGTTCTGAGTTCGTAAACATTACACATTTATCTAGAGAATGGATTGTGGCCCCATTCTTGGACAACCAATCTATTCCAAATATGACATCAAAATGTCCTATTTTCAACGGTATTAAATCTATAGGTAAAATCGTATCCCCAATGCAAACATCACAGTCTCAATATATAGTTGAGCAAACAATGCCTTTATTCATAGGCTGCGACACTACTAACTCATAACCTAATGGTTCATGTTCCTTATTAAATTTTCTAGCAAATTGTGTAGACACAAATGTATAGGAAGACCATGTGTCAAATAACAAATAAGTAGGTAAACAACAAATTTGTACGTTACCTACAACTATTACCTCATTGTCCCTTGCATCTCGTGGCATTAGTGCAAAAACACGTCCCTGCCTTTGGTTGTTCCCATTGCCACCCTTATTCTCTTGGTTGCCCAAATGATTCCCTCCTGGCCTTGTATTTCCTCTTCATTGACCTATTCTCGGTATTATCACTACAACTCTCAGCCTTGGATAATTCCTTTTAATGTGACCTACTTCCTTGCAGTGTAAACATCTGTTGTCAGTCTTGTTTCTCCAACACTCTCCTAAATGATTCTTTCCACATGTCAAGCACGTCAGTACTTGCCCACTCGAGTTTCTCCCTTGGCTTCTTTAGTTTGATTTTGACTTTTATTTCTTCTATCCACTTGAACCCTCGTTATTTAAATTTTATCGTCTCTTGTTGTCAAAGTACTTCCTTTTCTCCATCTCATCCTGTTCCACTATAATGGCGTGATCCAAAACATCCGCATATATTGGCAATACTAGCGGGCGTATCACTCTCTTTATTTCGTACTTCAATCCGTTCTCAAATCATCTCGCCGTCATTTCGTCCGTAGCAACCAAATGTGGCATATACTCTGCTAAGTTTGTGAATGTCTCCTTGTACTCCACAATAGTATTTCCTGTCCATTTCAATTGTTTAAATTCTACACATTTAGTATTTTGCAACGCCATAGGTACATACTTCTCCTTAAAAATGACTTTAAATTGAGTCCATTCCATGCTTGACTCCCTCACTCCTTCAGATTCCACTATATAATGGTTGCTCCTGCTAATAGGTATGAGCCTATTTCCACTTTCTGTTGTTCACCACACTTCAACAACCTAAAGTTCTTCTTCATTTCTAATAATCACTCATTGGCTTTGATCAGATCCATCTTGCCGCTAAATGTTGGTGGTTTTAATTTTAAAAATTTCTTTACTATAACAACATTCTCAGCTGGAATCGCTGGATCTTCAGTTTCTTCTCTATACTCTAACATTTCCCCTTAATGTTGATTCTTTCCTCCATCAGAGTGTTGGGGTCTTACCTATTATGGTTGCGGTGGCTATAGATGTTGTTGCAGTAATTGTTGTTGAGCAACCATCGCTTCCACCAGCATTCACATCATGTATCTTAATTCATTCATTTGCATATTGTCATTTGCTTGAGTTCCTTTCCCGTTCAATCGGGTATTGGCCATCTCCGTAAATCTATAGTGAAAATATGACGATTATTATATGCATAATTATATACATTACATAATACGCACTTAATCAAGTAGTATATACAAGTATAGTGCAACAATAATGTCACTACCTATTCAGCTTTGGGTTTTTAAATCCGTAAACTAAAGCTATAATACCACTTCTGTCATGACCCAACCCATTTATACACGTGAGTCCACCCTTATAACAGGTGTCATCGTGACTGATTAGTGAGTCTCACTCACTAAGGCTTACTACTCAACTAGTTTAGGAATTTTCTTTTCCATTCAATAGTTGCATGCAATTATATATATATATATATACAAAAGCGTAATAAATTAACTAGAGTTGACGTGTATGAAAAAGTATACAATATCATTATATCATTCTTGTATATAAATATTTACAATTACGGTTCTGGCCATAATGTCCGGCATAACCGTCAACAAAACTATATAATTTCAAAATAACTAACATTCCTATGCTACGTATGTGGCATAGGTTAATAAAAATGGACTAAGGTCGCCTGCCTTCAATCACGCTACATCTCATTCTCATTACCTAAAACTATTACGTATAACTATATCTTAAGTACAAGGCTAGTGTGAGTCAAATTATATTATACTAACAAGTGCCTTTGAAATTATAAAATATCAATTCATTTCAACATTAAATAATTTAACTTTGTTAATCATTTTTTATGTCAATCATTGGCTCATCTAGGCCCATTTACCTTGATTTTGTATCAAGAATTCAAAATCATATTGGATTGACCCAAGCGACACATACACCCGTTTAACGATCACCAGTCATTAGGGAGAGACCCCAATTTATATTATAAATCACAACTACGTTTGAATTCAAAATCTATCTTTCGCTATCTACGGTTCAAATCTATTTGAGTTTATCCAATGGCTGAGATTTCACCTAAAATTATTTTTTTCGGCCCAAAATTATCACTTCCTTAATCCAACGGCTAAGATTGCTTTGGTTTTAAGCAAACAGTCTAGATTTATTTTAGAAAGCACACCTACAAAAACACCCTTCCTTCACACGCCAACTCTATATCTATCTCACACGCCATCTATCTGTCCACTCTCTCAGTCACGCCACTCTCTATGTCCTCTCTCTCTCTCTCTCTCTTCAATGGCCTAAGTTGAGTTCAGATACTTCGTCGGAGGGCTCGCATGGGCCACTGACGACTGGTCCCTCGAGAATGCCTTTGCTCAGTTCAGTGATGTCATCGAATCAAAGGTCTGTTAGATTGACGTAGCAGAGATCGGAATCGTTTCAATTCGACTTTGTTGACCCGTGATCTCTTACTCTCTGTCTCTGGTTTTACTGTTCTTTGTTACTATTATATGATCCCTGAAACGGTACGTTCATCTTCCTCTTTGCTTCAAAAGAGAAGATCGATCGATTTTGAGTTTTAGTTTGTTTGTTTATGAATTTATTTCTATAGATTTGGTTAGATCTGATGAATCTATGCAGTTTGATTTTTTAAGATTATCAATGACCGTGAAATCGACAGATCTAGGGGATTCGGCTTCGTTACTTTCAAGGATGAGAAGTCGATGAGGGACGCAATCGAGGGGATGAACGGTTAGGATCTTGACAGCCAGAACATAACCGTCAACGAGGCTCAGCAAAGAGAGGAGGCTGTGAGAGAGACAGAGGAGGCAATCGGCTTAGATATGAGATTCTAGAGAGAGAAAGTAAGAGAGAGAAAGTAAGAGAGAGGCGGAAGTAGCAGCAACAATGGCGGCGGGGCACAATCAATCCCAGAGGCGACGAGGAAGATGGTCCAGAGCTGAAAGGAGATTGTGAACTGTCTCGAGATTGAGATCTACGCCTAGGCTACTTTTCACTTCACTTCCCAATTTAACCCTGCCAACACCCTTTTGGCCCATAAAGTAAGACCCAGATGCAAATCCAACCAACTAATCCCCATAATTGGGGTTTATAATTTATTAGCTGAATCTTTGTTTCTTTCTATTAATTGCTAAACCTGTAGATCTATGGTCTTATTGAGTTCTCAATCTTTTTTTTTGTTAAAACCCTGCTTTTAGAAGTAATCTCTTTTGACATTCTTTTTGTTTTGAAGACCCATTTTGTCGAATATCAAGATTTTTAGCTATTTCTAGAGGTGGGTTCTTTAAAATTGATGGTCTTGGTCACATTAATGGAAGATACCTCCTAAAAGTGCATAATCCATGTATATATTTTTATACTATGTACCATAGAAATGTAAACAATATGAGACAAATGTTTAGTTAAGGAAGTGCTTTCACTTTCTAGCATTTAATAGAATTTAATTATTATAATAGAAATTATAAAATTTAGTTTACTTTCATGGTTAAAGTTTAATTTTTTATTGTAATTCTCTTTTATTTTTTATTAGTTTTATGGCTAGGTTTTATTTAGGGTTGAGTATTTTCAATGAAATAATTCTAAAATATTTAATCCAAAATATTTTTGGATTTTAAAAAATAATTAATTTGCATGATTGTGTATTTTTAATGTCAACACAAACTTCTTCATAGGAGTAATGTAAAATAAATTTGATTATAAAATAATAAAATAATAAGCATTAGAGCATCCCTAGTTATTAAAGTCTACATTTTGGAATTTTTACTTGCCCACTACGCATCACAGAAGTGGAACTCAATGCGAATTAAGGGAAAATTCATGTTAATGTCATAGAAAATATCCTATTTAATATTTTTTTGTCAGTCAACGAAAAAGGGGGGGGGAAAGAGATTTAGAGATCGAACAAAGTAAAAGATAAATCAACAATTTAGAGAATGAACAAAAGATAAAAGAAAATTAAAGTTGAATAAATTAAAACTTTGCTCAAATTTGATGGGAAAAAAGGATAGTAATTCTCAGTTTGAGCTACCGGCGAATGATCTTCGTGGTTACATGCACAAATGGGTTTTAGTACGAAGCTTTTAACCCATCAGTTATTTACTGGGAAATTATGAGTGAACCATTAATTTATGAATATGGGATTTTAGGTACTCAGGTTAACTGTATGATTATTTAGTTTAGTATGATTTAGTTTTTTTTCCTTGATGCTATTGGGAACCAAAACATATGTCATATTATCCAAAATTTAGTTCATTGGTGCAAATTAGAGATGGATTAGGTTTGCGCCTAGAAGACCAACCGGCCAAGCAATGACCAGTCAATCCAATGGCATCCACAACACTATCCCAATAATAAATCGAAGCTCAACACAATGACATATGTGACAAACGAATAACAACCCCCTGTCATAATTTACTAAAATGAAGAGTTTTAAATACAAGACATTAAAAGAAAATAACCACACCACTTGGGCATGTTTTATCCTATCTCAAACCCTGAACTCCTCATTTGTAGGATTAGGATAAAGCATACAAAGAAATAAAAATGATAAATACAACTGTACTCCAACGTTGAGGATGGAATGATATGGTAAGTTGATTCTCACATTTTTTTCATATCTTTTTTTACTAATATATTTTATTTGACTAAAGTTTCACATCGTTCGCCCTAGATTGTCATGCATTCTCTTAAATGGCAGAAAGACATACATATCGATACAAGGACATTTCGGAATATCATGATGAGAATTAACAATTGAGAAGTATTTAAAGACTTTTTGAGAAGACAAAATAAAAAATTTGAAGACTTTTATTTGTAAATTATTTAATCAATGTAAAACGTTCTTTTTTTGAAGACTCAAAATTAATTTTCTCTGTTTTTTTATGTAGTGCCCGTGGGCATGGGGAATTACTAGTATAATATATGGTATGATATCATCCATGATCATCATCCTACCCTTATTACATCACCTCTCGCTATATTCTTTTTCCCTAGCGGTCGGGGCACCATTCGAACCATGTGTCATCTAAAACATACTTTTTTAAAGTAATCACTTTTTATATTTCATGGCACATTAAACAAAATAGTATGTATTTAATCATAAAAAATATCATCATGTTTAATCAATAAAAACATATATGCTTTCATCGCAAATTTTTTACTTTTAAGTAAATAAAACATAACAAGATTCTCCTTAAATTTATATCACTTATTTCTTTTCAATCTCGCTCGTAAGCTAAGGTAAGGGTTTCTCACGTTCT
>BRYF01000027.1:23738586-23741086 GCA_030159135.1 Actinidia polygama | reverse complement strand
ACTCAAGATACTGAGGTGTTGACCTCAATTAACCTTACTCATTGGTAAATTAAAGTGACCAATGTCAAGAACTTGAATTCACCATTCTCTCATAGTTGAGAGTCAATTATAAATAGTGTATGTAAAATTTTATCATTAAATGACAGTTTTATATGAATTACTTTCTTACAAAGATCCAGTTCAGTGCATTCCATAACACACCAATACTTTAACCTAAAGTAACTATTGTGCTAGTTGAGATAAACTATCCTATCATATATAAGTTAACAGTATTATAGTGTTCGCAGATGAGACGTCTAAACTTATCACCGACTACGAACTAAATAAAGTTACTAGGATCAATAATTAATATCTCCCATGCGTAAATCTCACTTTCACACATTTATCGCATCTCTTAATAACTTAGGGACATATCATATCATGATATATAAGAACAACATCCAATATCTGATAAACTGAATTCACATTCCAAATAATAATTAAATATTTAGACATATAGACATACAATTGCCAACAATTATATCATAGGAATGATAAGAGATAATATCTCTTTAGTGCTTGTTTCTAATTTTACCATAATTTAGTTATCCCTTTGAACCTAGATATTGGGATATCCAGTCAACTAGGTAGAGTATTCACTATGACTATTATTTTGACATAAACTTTAATCCCATCCCCCTCAATGATTTGCAAATCTGCTCGCGTATTAACCCGTTGGTTAGTTGATCCTCAATATTATCCTTAGACTTCACATAGTATATTAAAATAACTCCATTCGGTAGGAGTTGCTTCATGGTATTATGTCTACCGCGAATGTGTCTAGACCTACTGTTATACATCTTACTTTGTGCCATTTCAATTGATGATTGACTATCACAATATATATTTATTGGAGGCACAGATTTTGGCCAATTTGGAATATCTTCTATGAAATTACGAAGCCATTCTGCTTATCTCTTGCTTCATCCAATGCAATGATCTCAACCTCCATTGTGGATCTAAGAAAACACATTTGGTTAGAAGAATTCCATGACACTACAACCCTACCAAGAGTAAAGACATATCCACTTGTCGATTTTGAATTTTTACTATATGATATCCAATTTGCATACCCTTTCACCACATCATGATAATTGGTGTAATGCAATCCATAATTCTTTGTGTATAACGATAGCTTTCTGGTAATTTTCCCCAGAATTACTTGTAAATATACTCAGTTTACTAACTGAGTATGCAATGTCAAGCCTCGTGCAATTCATTAAATACATTAAATTATCGATTATCTGAGAATACTGCAATTGAGATACTCCTCCAATATTTTTACTTAGATGTAGATTGACATCCACAAGTGTTTTTGCTACACCATCACTATTATTGTCAAACTTATCTAGAATTTTCTCAATAGAGTGAGATAGTGATAAGATTAGTCATCTAGATGTTCTAGTAGTTTTAATCCCTAGTATAACATCTGCAATCACTATGTCTTTCATATCAAACTTGGAAGTCAACATTTTCTTTACAGCATTGATCATGTTGTCATTGCTACCAATGATGATCATGTCATCTACATATAGACAAATAATGACATATTCTTTACATAGACACATTTATCACATCCATTGATTATAAATCAATTTGACAACATTGTATTGTCAAATTTCTCATGTGATTACTTTGGTGCTTATTTCAATCCATAAAAGGATTTAACCAACTTGCACATTTTCTTTTCTTTCCCTGGAGCTACAAATCCTTCGGGTTGCTCCATGTAAATCTCTTCTAACTACCCATTTAGAAATGTAGTTTTAACATTTATTTGATGAATTTTACGATTCTTAATAGTTGCTATGGATATTAACATTCTTATGGATGTTATTCTCGCTATAGGCAAATATGTGTCAAAGTAATTAAAACACTTTTTTTGTCTATATCATTTGACCACAAGTCTCACCTTGTATTTATCAATTGATCTACCGGCTTTCATCTTCCTATTGAATATCCATTTATACCTCAGGGGGGTTGTATCAGGAGGAAGATCTACCAATTTTCAAGTGTGTTTTTGGAGAATGGACTCACTTTTACTATTAACGACCTTTTTCCATTGAGGTGTTTCAAGATAAGACATAGTTTCTTTAAAGCTTTGAGGCTCACTTTATAACAAAAAGGATAGAAAGTTAGGACCAAAAGATGTAGACATTCTCGCCCTATTGCTATGTCCAAGTTCATCTTCATTGTCCTCTTCTATGGATCTTTGACCCACATTTTCAACAAGTGTTCATTTTAAAGAACTTCATTCTTGTGCATCCTTGCATGGAAAGATTTTCTCAAAGAAACTTACATTTCTTGACTCAATCACTGTGTTTTCAGGAATCTCAGGTACTTATGACTTGTGCACAAGAAACTTATATACACTACTGTTGTGTTCATTACTAATAAAAACACAATCAACTCTCTTTGGTCCAATTCTAATTTTCTTAGGGTAAGGACCATAACTTTTGCAAGA
>BRYF01000027.1:23708586-23713586 GCA_030159135.1 Actinidia polygama | reverse complement strand
TGCTTACTACCATGATTGCCCAACCGACATTAATAGAAGTTATGAAGCAACAACAACCGGAAGACTTGTACTTATGAAAAATTTGTGAGGAGTGGAGGTGAATCCAAAGCTTGACTCCACCTTTCAAAATGGAGTTCTTGAGTTTCAAGGCCGCTTGTGTGTTCCAAACATACCCGAGATCAAGAGACAAGTTTTGGAGGAAGCTCACAATACAAAATTCATAATACATCCGGAAGGAACAAAGATGTACCAAGACTTAAAAGAGACATATTGGTAACCGAGAATGAAGAGAGAGAGAGCTGAATTCGTGTCCAAATGCCTACAATGCCAACAAGTCAAGGCAGAACATCAAAGATCGGCAGGACTACTACAACCTCTACCGATACCGGAATGGAAATGGGAGCACATCACCATGGATTTCGTCGTCGGGTTACCAAACTTGCCACGAGGCTATAATGCTATTTGGGTCATTATGGATAGCCTCACTAAGTCAGCTCACTTCTTACCGTAAAGACTATGTATTCTTTATCAAAATACGCAACCCTCTACATTGCAGAGATTGTTCAACTTCACGGTACACTGATTTCGATATTGTTGGATCAAGATCCGATATTTGTGTCAAAGTTTTGAAAAAGTTTTCAAAGGGCTTTAGGTACCAAACTAAGCTTTGGCACCACTTTTCATTCCATTAGTGCGAGTCTTATGGCAGGGAAGAATCTAGTTGGGAACACGAAGACAAAATCCGGGAACGCTATCCCTTTTAGTTTAAATGATAACTTGTGTCAAGTTTGGAGACCAAACTTTTTAAGGGGGGAAGGATGTAATACCCCGAACCATTAAATTATCTTCATTTATATTTTAATGTTGATTTTTATTATTTTAAGGTCAAAGTGACCAATTGAGAGTAAGGTTGTAACAAAAGTCCTTGGAGGAGGACACATGAATTATTTCCATGTGTGTCTCATCTTATATACACATCCACAACACACACACACATATGTAGAGAGAGAAAGAGAAGAAGGAGAAGGGGAAGAAGAAGAAGAAGAAGAAGAAGAGAAAAAGCTTGGAGAGAGTCCGAACTCAAGCTAAAGGAAGCCATTATAAACTCCATCAAGGTTAAGGAGAGGTGAGAAGCTTAGCTTTGTGTGTATATATATATATGTTGTATGTATATTTGAAAAAAGGGTTTTGGGCCTTTTTGGTTTAATGCACCTAGGAAAGTTTAGATTTGTGTTGGAGAACTCCCTCGAGTCTCAATTGGTTAAATCTTGGAGCTTGATGCCCCACATTGAGAGATTTGAGAGTTGAGATGAAAATTTTCAAATTTGGGAATGTTAGGGCTTTTGAGAGTAAAGCTTAGATCCCCCTTGTTTCATTTTTTATTTTCTCTCTATTTTAAGTTATTTTGCCCTTTTGGTGTACATTGAACCCTAGAAACTTTGGTGAAGTTTGGTATTGGTTTGGAGTTGGAGAGCTTGAACTAAGAGTGACCATTTTCAAACCAAGAAAAGTTTTGGACATTCGAATGCCAAGAGTGGACGTTCGAACGCCCGGCGTTCGAACACCAAGGGTTGGACGTTTGAACGCCAAAGCCTATTTTTGCATTAGTTGAGTCTCTTGACATTTGAACACCCGACGTTCGAACGCCAAGGGTGGACGTTTGAACTCCAAGGCCTATATTGCATTAGTAAGTCTTTGGGCATTCGAACGCTAGGAAAGCCGTTCGAACACCTGACCCTATTTTGCATAAATTATTGCATGATCATTGAGGTTTGAGGGGGTTATCGAAGTCCTGGCCACAGAATCTTGGCTCTTGGGAATTGAGAGAGTATTTGAAGTCCTACCTTGCACCGATGAATAGAAGGGGATCTTTGCCACCTTTACTTTTGAGGGAGCCACACTAATTTCGTGGTAGTTGAAAAAGTCGTTGGAGCCATTATTGTTGTGGCCTAGATTCCTAGAAGTGTTCAATGAAGAATATATCTCTAAGACTGTCAGTGATCAGAAAAATACAGAATTTCTTAATTTGGCGCAAGAGAATATGACTACAGTAGAGTATAATGCTAAGTTCATGGAATTATCTCATTATGCCCCGCATATTGTATCGTCAAAGTCTAGCAAAGCGATGAAGTTTGAGTCAGGGCTGCGGTGGAGTATCCGCAACAAGGTATACATATTACGACTGCCAACCCATCAAGAGGTCCTTTAACGAGCAATAATTGCCAAAAGAGCATTGAATGAGATGTCTCAATACCGGGAGAGAATAAGAAAAGGTCAGGAGAAAATCCGAGCAAAGGACAAAGTTCAAAACGGCAGAGTTCTAAATCTTCAAGTGAAAATTCATTGACCCCACAGAGAAACATCGGGAATCAAGGGAGCAGCATGTACAATAAAGTACCAACTTGCCTAAATTATCAGAAGAAACATTGGGGCAAGTGTCGTAGGGGAAGCACGACTTATTATGGGTGTGGCCAAGATGGGCACCAAATTAAAGATTGGCCGAAGAAGAATAGAGCACAAGGATCTGGAACGTCAACGCCATCCTCAATCCAATAACCTCCAACCGAAAGAGGGATAATCAACCACGGCAAGGCAGAGCTTTTGCACTTGTACTAGAAAACAACCAAGCTACCACTTGAGTAGTGTCGGGTATACTCCCTATTTATGGTTAACCTGCACACGTCCATATTGACTTTGGTTTCACACATTCGGTTGTTTCATACCTTTTTGCTCACTATTTGCATATGTCCCGTCTTAACAATGTCACTACCCTCTAGGGATTCCATGTTGTGTGATAGGGTTTATAATTCTTGTGAAATTCTTGTCAACAATGCGTCTATGTTCGCGAACCTCATACCCCTAAAAATACACAGTTTTGACGTCATCTTATGAATGAATAGTTGTCTTTCCACTGTGCTCTCATCGATTGCGAACTCAAACGAGTTGTATTCCACTCTTCCGATCATTCAAGGCTAGTCTTTGAGGGAGTTGGTGTCATGTCTCCTCCCTACCTCATCTCTTTTATGCAAGCACACCATTTAATTTAGAAAGGGAATCGTGCATTTTTTTGGTAGCGTTGTTGATACACACGTTTCTCCACTGTCCTTAGAAGATATTCATGTTGTTTGGAATTTTTCTGATATTTTTCCCGATGAGCTACCTGGTTCCTTGGTGGATCGAGAGATTGAGTTTTATATCGATTTAAATCCGAGTACTAGACCCGTTTCCAAGGCTCCCTATCGTATGTCCCCCTTTAGAATTGAAAGAGTTGAAAGTTCAACTCTACAACTTATTAGGAAAAGGATTCATTCATCCTAGTGTTTCACCTTGGGGTGCTCATATGTCATTTGTATGAAAGAAGGATGGAACTATGATATTATGCATCGACTATCGGGAGTTGAATAAAGTCAACATTAAAAACAAGTATCCATTATCGAGAGTAGATGATTTATTTGATCAGCTTTAGGGTGCCCAAGTATTTTCTAAAATCGACCTAAGATCAGGGTATCATCAACTGAAGGTCAGGGCAAGCAATGTAGAAAAACAGCTTATTGAACTAGATATGGCCATTACGAGTTTCTTGTTATGCCGTTCAGAGTCACCAATGCGCCTTCCGCAATCATTAATTTGATGAATCGGGTTTTCAAACCCTTTCTTGATGAATTCGTTATTATGTTTATTGACGACATTTTAGTGTATTCTAAAAGTTTTGTAGAACACGAATAACACTTGAGGATAGTTCTTCAAACACTACGAAATAGGAGACTGTACTGTAAATTAAAAAAATGTGAATTTTGGCTATCGAGCATAGCATTTCTTAGACACATCATCAGTGTAGATGGAGTATTTGTTGATCCTTACAAGGTCGAAGCCATTGTGAATTAGCCGAGACCAACGAATGTGACGGAAGTCCAAAGTTTCATGGGTTTAGTTGGATACTACCGAAGATTTGTGAAGGACTTTTCCAAGATTGCAACTCCTTGATGCAACTTACATGAAAGAACGTTCCATTCGAGTGGAATGAGAAGAGAGAGAAAAGTTTTCAAATGTTGAAGAATCGATAAGTATCCGCACCGATTTTGGCTTTACCTTCTGGGACTAACAATTTTACCATATACAGTGACGCTTTACATTGAGGATTTGGATGCATTTTGATGCAACATGAGAAGGTAATTGTGTCACCCCCCAACCTAATTAGGACATAATTATGCTAATTAGGTAGGATATGATCTCATAGGTTACCATGTCTGCATACGACACCTGATACTCATCAAATATCTTTGAACAAATACAGAAAACATAATCATCTTTCATAACTAAATTTAAAACTAAATCCCACAAGATGACATAAACACCCATTCACTATTGGTTTAAAGCCAACACATCATATACATATATTATATTATGGACTGTAATTTAAAACATTCTTTTGAAACATAAAATATTTATACAAACTAGATCAAGACTCGATAAATATGTACAACAACAAGAACTATCCCAAGTTCTACTAAAGACTCCAACCAGCACCAAAAAATACCACCACATCTAGGACTGCAACCACAGTAAATCAGACAGCTATCCTTATCATCTCACCTGTCAAAATAATATGTGTGGGTGTGAGCTACAAACCAACATGCTTACAACCGATAATCAGACTCACAAGAATTGATATAGATACATCATTCATTACGGATATACAAAATAAAGTGTAACTATGCAATTATGCATCACCCACATGTGCGCGCAAGTTTTAGATAAAGTTGACCCAATATATGATGGCTCGTTACCAAGGATGCCCCACGTTGACACCCTATAAGATCAACCCCCACTCGGTTAGTCTTTAGGTTAGACCCATATCGACATAACCTTAGATTAGCCCCACATCGGCGCAACTTTTCTCCATAATTTGCATTGACACACAATATGCAATGCCACCTCAAGTATATATCAACAACTATAATATATTAGGTAACCTCATATGTATATCATCATCCGCATTA
>BRYF01000027.1:23701086-23703586 GCA_030159135.1 Actinidia polygama | reverse complement strand
CAATCATGAAAGTTTCAAGTTCAGAAAAATGCTATACTATGAGTACATGATAGTTCAAACGAGATATGCGTACTATGATAATGATCCATAGTATTTTTATGTTCATGTATTATTGTTATTCACTAAGCGTATAGCTTATGTTTTCATAAACAAAATTTCAGGAAGCCAATCCGAGAAGTCATAGAAGAAGGTGACGATGTAGATGTTAGTTTTGTGGCCCAAGGGCTTTATGTAGTTTTGTTGGTGAGCTAGACCCTTCGTTATGCATCCTTAAGTTGGCCATGTTATGTATATATTCAAAGTTGGCCATATTATGTATAAAAGAAAGAAAGAAAGAACTTAAGCACAACTCTGCATGTAATCCACACTTTATAAATTTCAGTTATTATGATGTTTCCGTAATTAAGTATCATTGTAAATGATTATGTACGGGTGATCAACCGGTTTATTGTAAGTCGGCCTCAGGTAGCTAGGCTACCGGCCGGTCACGTGCCTTCAATTTGCATAGGCCAGGTTGCAAGTTATGACATTACAATAACATAATTGAAAAATAAATACAGAACTGTTAAATAAAATGAACAAAAATTTACAAACCGAACTGAGTCTTGTGTTTCACACTATCTCCTTAAGGTTAATTTGTCCCTCATCGGTGCGTTGAGTCAGTGGATGTCGCCTTCCAAGATAAAAGAGTAAACTTCGAATAGTGTTAGCATCGCACTAGCTGACCTAGCAAACTCACAGTGTTTATGATCTCTCTTTTGGAAAAACAAAAAGTTGAAAGAAGACTATCTCAGAGTAGTGTACGCTCTCTGTGTTTTTTGTTGTTGTATGTTTGAAACAACTGAGAGAATGGCCTTATGTAGAAATGAGAGTCTTGTCATTCATTGTAGGGAATTGATGACCATAATGTGGTAATAATAGCTATGTAACTTTAGCCATTAATCTTTTGTAATTGTAGCCATTAAACTCACAATGTGGTGAAATAGCTATGTAACTTCAACCATTATTCTCTTGTAACTGCAGTTATTAACTTCACTTTAAAGGAAAATATCTCATTCATCCCTCATCAGTTTTGAACATTCTTTATGTTGTTGTAAATCTCTCACAGAGAAGAAGGCATTCTTACTTCATTTCATAAAAAATGTTAAATAAAATCCTCATCTTTTTCAGTTCAAAATCTGATAAAACTTATGTTTCAAAACCAATTTTCCAACAATATGTCCCCAGTCTGTCATTCTCATATTTCGTTTTTGTCTTCAAATGCAGTGAAACAAACCAAATGATGCAAAAAATAATCCCAAAGCTCAAGTGTTTATCAATCCAAAGTAATCTGCCTTTTCGTTCCATTGTCATCCATGCATATAATGCAGTACAATTATAGCTTTCAATCATGACATAAATACTTACCTATTCTGAAAACAATGCAGTCAAAAGTCTTGAGATTTTAAATTGTTTCAGCTTTATTCGATCCATGGCATTCCAAATATAGTATTATACCTTCAGTAGTCAATATGTCATACGTTGGAATTTGGACGCAAAATCATGCAGGTGCTCCAGTATCCGTTGGATGATGTCTCTACATTTTTATTAACCCGATATACTCTGTGCCAGAAGGAGTGAGATATATGGTAGGTTGTGCATTTTTAAAGCTTTTATTGATCACATATTTGAACGAGAGAGTGAGAATTTCCATTCAAGGAGACGTGATAATAAAGATGCTCTCACCCTTACTACCGTTCTTCAATTTTTTCTTTGCTCAGACTTCTTCACATTTTTTGTTTTTTTTGTTTATGTGCAGTCAAAAGGCATGGAGTGAGATACTATTTTCATAGTCAAGGTATCTTGTAGGAGTAATTGATTCTGCTTGTTCCATAATTCCTATTCTACCGAGCATTTTTTCTTGGAGTAATGATTTGTACTCTAATACATATATGTTGTTTGCATTTGAGGTTCATGTTCACCTAATAAAAAGTTTGGGCTAAAGCATGGTGGCCCTTTTAGCCATTCGTTCCCACTATCTTTTGGGTGGTACAGAGAAGTAAATGCGTGCATTTCACATAGTAGAAAGATTTTCCGTCTTCTAACATTTAAAAGACAAAACCACCACTTATGGAAATCACCATTTATGGAAGCATAATATATACTTTATGATAAAACACGGTTTTTGCATAAACTAACTTTCCAGATATGTTAGCTATTTTTAAAACTTGTTTGTTGAAAATGTAACACCCCGAATCCTTCAATTTTGTTAATTATGTAGATTATGATGTGTACAATAGTTAGAATAAGTGTTATAAGTTTAAGGGTCCAAAATAGCCAATTAAAGTTAGCAAATCTTCAAAACTTTAAGACTTTAAGTTTCTGCTCAGTTTTCTTCTTAGCGTTCAAACGCCAGAATGAGCGTTCGAACGGTAAGCCAAGTTCTCCATGGCGTTCGAACGCCAATATGGGAGTTTTAATGCTAAGGCAAAACTTCAAATGTCAAGCTCTCAGGGATTTC
>BRYF01000027.1:23681086-23683586 GCA_030159135.1 Actinidia polygama | reverse complement strand
GTTTAAGGGTCTAAATGAACCCATTTAGGTTAGCCAATATTCAAAAACCCTAAACTTATAAATTCTGCCCAGAATCCTACTTAGCCTAGGCGTTCGAACGCCCATTGACAGCACATTTGGAGCGTTCGAACGGTAAGGCCAAAAACCCAAATTTCAAGTCTCGCATGTTTCGAACTGTAAGTAACAACGTTAGAACCCTGCCAAGCCAAATCCTTCTAAGCGTTCGAACGCCAAAAAGGAGCGTTCGAACGCCCACAGTGTAAACGGGGAAATGAAAAAGGGAACACGAAGTTAAATGGGGAAATTACAAGGGATCAAATCCCACCCAACTTTCACAGCCACACATATACACATATTCATTCCCTCACTCTCACAAGACACACACACACTCACAGGTAGAGAGAGAGAGAGAAGGAAAAGAGAAGGAAGGAAGGAGGATGAGAACACCATAGAAACCATTTTTGAAGCTCAAGGAAGCTTGGAAGGAGAGGTATAAACTCAAAAACCCATGTATATATATATATGTGTGTTGTATGTGAGGGTTTTGGGTTGTTTTAATCTTAGATCCCTTTGGTTCTAATAGTTTCTTTCCTCCCATTTTGAGTTATTTTAGTTCCCTTGAGTTGTATTTGGTACCTTAGAAAACTTGAAAAGGATTTGAGTTGATTTGGGAAGCTTTTGGTAAAAATTAGTAAGATCAGCTACTGTTCATGTCACTGAACGCAGGGAGCGTTCGAACGCCTAAGAACAGCATTCGAACGTCCAAGCGTTCGAACGCCACTGGTAGAACACTTTTGAGCGTTCGAACGCCAGGCCAGAAATTAGGCAGATTTGACCTTTTTCCTTAAAACTTCATAATTACAATCATAGTATGACAGGCCAATCGGGCTAGCATTTGGAGACTTTAAGTACATGTCCAAGAGGGTTGGACCTAGAACGATAATACCTAGATTTAACCAAAAGTTTACATTATGCCGATTAATTATTATTGTACATAAGAGTGATAATTCCTTCCCTTACATGTAGGAACGCCGAGCGTAGAACCTAACCAAGGAATCCCAGGTGAGTAACACGATGCTATGGACAAAATTATGTATTTTCAAAATATTTTCAAAGTATATTATGTATGTACAATTGTTTTCCATGCTTTCAATGCATCAAATGTATTTGCAATGTAAATGCCATGTCTTGCAAAACTATGCCAATGTTTATGCTATGTATGAAAACCCATGGATGCTTGGTTTATACGAAAACAAGTATGTTCAAATTATATGCATGTGACACTCGGGGTCCCCACTGACGGGACTTAAATCAAGTCAGCCAGTCCTAAAAGGTAGATGGGAGGACGTGAAATAAAGCCATCTACAAAAGAGATATCTCAGGCCTAAAGAGCCACCCGACCTATATTGTAACACCCCGCATCCGTAAATCCCATAAATTACGTATATTATGACGTGTATAATAATTAGAAGGAGTAATATAAGTTTAAGGATCCCAAAGGGGCAATTTAGGTTAACCAATATTCAAAAATTCTAAACTTATAAATTATGCCCAGGATCCTTCTTAGCGTTCGAACGCCAGGATGAGCGTTCGAACGGTCGAGTATTTTGCCTAGGCGTTCGAATGCCCATTGACAGCACATTTGGAGCGTTCGAACGGTAAGGCCAAAAACCCAAATTTCAAGTCTCGCATGTTTCGAACTATAAGCAGCAGCGTTCGAACCCTGCCAAGCCAAATCCTTCTAAGCGTTCGAACGCCAAAAAGGAGCGTTCGAACGCCCACAGTGAAAACGGGGAAATGAAAAAGGGAACACGAACTTAAAATGGGGAAACCACATGGAATCATTCCCAACCCAGCCTTTCACAGCCACACATATACACCTAAATACACACTTACTCCCTCACTTCACCACACACACACACCGGCAGAGAGAGAGAGAAGAAAGAAAGGAGAGGAAAGGAAGAGAAGAAAAGGGGGAAGAAAGAAAGAGAAGACTTGGGGGAAGCTCAACTCAAGCTAGGAAATCATTTTGGGAGCTCAAAGGAGTATTGGGAGAGGTAAAACCTCTAATCCATGTATATATATGTGTGTATGTAGTATGTTAGGGTTTTATGTGATTTTAAGCTTAGATCTACTAAGTTAGGTTTCAAACTAAAGTTCCATTTTAAGATATTGTAGTCTCCTGATGCTACTCTTCATACATTAAGAGTTCTATAAAGATTGGAGTAGGTCTTGAGAAGTTTTAGTAAAATTTCCAAAGATCAGCTACTGTTCATGTCACTGGACGCAGGGAGCGTTCGAACGCCCAAGAACAGCGTTCGAACGGCAAAGCGTTCGAACGCCACTGGTAGAGCACTTTTGAGCGTTCGAACGCCAAGACCATTTTTAGGCAGAATTGGCCTTTTCCCTTAAGACTTAGTAAATTCAACCATAACATGTTAAACACTTTATCTACCTTTTGAGAACTTAGGGTACATGTTTAAGATGGTTAGACCTAGAA
>BRYF01000027.1:23663586-23671086 GCA_030159135.1 Actinidia polygama | reverse complement strand
CCTCCCAAGGATCACGCCGTAGTTTTCTTACACGGCTCTCCATTCTCCATCTATAAAAAGGCCGCTCCCCCATTATGCAAAGGTATGCTCAATACACACACATCATAATGCATTCTCTCCGGAGAGTTCTATTTTACATTTCGCCCAGTTTATCATCGCCTTGGTTTGATTTCCACACCAAAGGGGTTTTGAATGGCCTTGCCCTGGTCGTTTATTTTTGTCTACCTGTGTAAGTCCCGAGTTATCGCCGGGGTCCAATGTCGAGGTGAAAAAGAGCAATATTGATTGTTGGTTGCTCATCACAGTTTTAGACCACAACAGTTTGGCGCTGTCTGTGGGAACGATAGTTCTCAAATTTCTATGCACCTGCGTAGCCGTTTATTACCTAGACCAAGTGCCAGTAGTCCTTTGGACAACAGAGCTCACCTGATGGCCAATACCAGTTAAGCTCGGGTCCTAGAAGGATTCCACCATGAGATACATGGTGTGGCAAGAAGATGAGAGTCATGAATGAGAATAACGCCTGCCTGATAAAGCTCCTCACTGTGGCCAATACACCACCTCTGGCTGCACCTCCCATTCCTGATATTGAGCGATCCCACCACTCTCATCGCTCGGACGACAACTATTCCTGAGACAACCATAGTACTGGACGAGCACGAAGGGGGCAACGTCGATCACCAAGTCCTCGACGTGAAAGGAGTTCCTCTTCGTCAGAATTCTGATCATCTAGACAAGTCCTTGAAGTGGATGGCGAAGAGGTCAGGCGAAGAGAAAGGTCACCTCACCGAGATAACCAGGCGCCTAGGCATCAGGACAATTCCATCTCCTAGAAGATCCGAGATCTGGATGCCCACCTTGACGCCATCAATACCGGGGCAAGCGCTCCAGTAATCGTGGATGCTTTGATCAAGTAGACTGAGCCGCCATTCACGGAAAGGGTGATGAGAGCTAGGGTTTTCTCCAAGTTCAAGTTACCTACCCATCTCGGGATCTAGGAGGGGAAGACGGATCCTATGGACCATCTAGATTCGTACAAAAGCCTGATGTCTCTCCTGGGGTGTTCGGACGAAGTAATGTGCAAGGCTTTTTCTGCAACTCTAAAGGGATCAGCGAGGTCATGGTTCAGAAAGCTACCTGTTGGAACCATTGACTCGTTTGGTGACCTAAGCAGGCTCTTTGTCACTAACTTCATGAGCTGCAGAGTCAGGCAGAAGAATGCCTCCCACCTCTTCACCATTCACCAGAAGGAAACGGAGGGCTTAAAAGACTATGTAAAACGGTTTAACCAAGCCGTACTAGAAGTTGAGAATCCCAGTGACAAAGTGGTGATCATGGCAATGATGGAAGGACTTCGCCTAGGCCCATTATTCGATTCCCTATCAAAAAACATCCTGGAAACCTTATCAACCCTTTAAAGCAAAGCTAACAAATATATTGCCACAGAGGAGTTGGACGAGGCCAAACGGAGACGGCGAGGAAGGGACGACAAGAAGAAGGAGCTAGACACCAGGCGAACGAACTCTAGGGATGAGGCGAGGAACAATATGCCAAATCGGGATTTAAGGCAACGAACCAACGATAGGCGACCTCGCACTCCACCTCGCCACCCAGATTTGGTGCTATCTTCTCTTAACGCTCCAATAGCCCAAGTACTTACAGGAATCAAGCATGAGGAATTCATCAAATGGCCTGGCAAAATCAAGACCGGTCCTCGGAAAAGGAACAAGAACAAGTATTGTGAGTTCCACCGGGACCACGAGCATAACACAAAAGACTACTTCCAACTAAAGGAACAGATAGACCTTATCAAAAGAGGATACCTAAGGAAATATGTTTCTAATCGTTCACCTCCCAACGTGTAGGAAAGAAGATATGGCGACAACAGACCGACTGCTGGTGATATATAGGTAATCAATGGCGGATTTAGATTCAGTGGATGTTTAAGTTGGTCCAAAAAGAGGCACGCCAAGAGCGCTAGTGGGCGAGCTGAGGAAGAAGTCTATAACTTCTCCTTGCCAATCGTTGATATTCACCCTCCTATCACCTTCAACAACGATGATCTAAAGGGTCTTCACCTCCTACATGATGACACCTTGGTTGTTTCATCTATCATCGCTAACTTCAACGTACAAAGAATACTGGTTGATAACGGCAGTTCTACAGACATCTTGTTCATCTCAACTTTTGACAAAATAAAAATCGGTTTGGAGAAGTTACATCCTTTTCACACTCCCTTGGTCGGATTTGAAGGAAATATGACACACCCACTGTCGTGGATCAAGCTACCAGTGACCTTAGGGACAAAGTCACACCAGACCACCATTTGGCAGTACTTCATTGTGGTGGATTGCCCTTTGCCTTATAACGTAATTTTAGGTCACCCTACTTTAGGAAAGACTAGGGCGATCACCTCAACCTATCACCTAAAAATGAAGCTCCTCACTTCGATAGGGGTGGGCGAGGTAAGAGGCGATCAGAAGGTAGCCAGACAATGTTTCATTTCGGCCATGAAGGCTGAAAACCCCCCAGCCTCAAATGTCTAATAGCAATTACAGATCGTTGATGCCGAGATGGATCCTTAGAACAAGTTACCTTGGTGGACCCCCAAGAGACGAAAAACACCAAACCTTTAGAAGAAGTCGCTCCAATCTCCATTCACCCAGACTATCCAGATCGCCATAATATGATTGGTACCGAGATTGATAACGTGCTACGTCCCACCTTGGTGGACTTCTTAAAGAAAAACTTTAACGTCTTTGCCTAGTCCCAGGGCCATGTCCTGGGCATTGATCCTCAAGTCGCCATGCACAAATTATTCACCAACCCCGAGCACCCCCCGGTTCACCAAAAAGAAGAAGTAGCTAATTTCATCCGAGAAGCCCACTACCCAGATTGGCTCAACAATGTTGTCGTCGTCCTTAAAAAAGAGGGGAAGTGGAGAGTATGTATAGACTTTACCGACCTCTATAAGGCATGTCTAAAAAATAGTTTTCCTCTACCAAAACTGGACTTGATAGTTGATGCGACCTCCAAGCATGAGCTCCTTAGCTTCATGGACTCCTTCTCTAGTTATCACTAGATCAAGATGTTCCCTCTTGGCGTCGAAAATACTTCTTTTATCATGGAATGAGGACTATACTGCTAAAAGGTCATGCCATTCGGATTAAAGAATGCTGGGACGACGTACTAGAGATTGGTGAATAAGATGTTCAACGAATTAATTGGGAAGACTATGGAAGTATACATAGATGACATGCTAGTCAAGAACCTCAAAGCAGCCGATCACATTGCCCACCGAGGAAGCATTTAGCATCCTACAAAGACACCGAATGATGTTAAATCCTTCCAAGTGCATTTTTAGGGTATCATTTGGGAAATTCCTGGGATTTTTGGTGACCAAACATGGAATTAAGGCAAACCCGAATCAAATTCAGGACGTCCTTGCCATGAGCTCGCCCAGAAACATCCACGAAGTACAGCAGTTGATCGGGTTAGTTGCCGCCCTCAATAGATTCATCTCCAAGTCAGCTGATAAGTGCCTCCCATTCTTTAAAATCCTAAGAAAAAACCAAACCTTCCAGTGGAACGAAGAATCCGAAATAACATTTCAATAACTAAAGAATTATCTTGGCTCGCCGCCTTTGCTTACAGTTCCTGTCATGGGCGAGGAACTTCTCGTATACCTGTCCATCTCTCCAAGAAGAGGACAAGATTCAGAAACCGATATATTATGTTAGTAAAGTTCTCATGGGAACCGAGACCAAATACATCAAAATTGAAAAGCTTGCCTATGCTCTCTTTGTCGCCGCCAGAAATCTTCGCCACTATTTTCAGGCACATCCTATTGCTGTGTTGACTGACAAACCCTTAAAACAGATTCTCTAGCGACCTAAAACCTTGGGGAGGTTCCTCAAATGGTCTATTGAATTAAGTGAGTTCCATATAGATTACAGACCAAGAATGGCGATCAAGGGCTAGACCTTGGCTGACTTTATGGCTGAATTCACATACAACGTCGCCCCGGAACCCAAAGAAAATATCCCCGAGATGGACACTCCTCAGCAACCAAGCCCAAATGAGGGCTTTTCCAGATAGAAACTATTCGTGGACGGATTGTCAAATCAGCATGGTTACGGCATAGGGCTAGTTCTCCAAACTCTTTCAGGCGAGCAGATGGAGTATGCCATCCGTATAGGATTCAAAGCCATCAATAATGAAGCCAAGTACGAAGCTCTTCTCTCTGGGCTAAGACTTGTAGATGAACTAGGAGTAGATCCCTGGACGCCTTCAGTGATTCCTAGCTAGTGGTAAATCAAGTCCAAAGAGACTACCTCACCAAGGATATGAGGATGGTGGCCTATTTGGACGAGGTAAAGACCATGTCATGAAAGATCAGAGATTTAGAATTTTCTAAATCCTAGAGAAGAGAATAAGAAAGTTGATACTCTAGCTAACCTCGCCTCAACCTTTGATTTCATCTCAGATAGGAACATACCTCTGGAATTCTTAGCTAACCCAAGCAATGAGGTCGCCAAATCAGTCTATCAGGAAGATGCAGACCTGACATGGATGGATGACATTATTACATATCTCTAGACTGTAGCGCTACCATCAAACAAACTGCAAGCTCACCGAATCTAGTACAAATTAGTTAAGTTTTGCATTCTTAATGGAATCTTGTACAAAAGATCCTTTTCAGGGCCTCTCTTGAGATGTCTCTGACTTGAAGAAGCAGAGTACGTGATGAGAGAAATTCATGAAGGAATCTATGAAAATCATTCAGGGCCAAGGTGTTGATGAGAAAAGCAATTCGCCAAAGTTATTTCTGGCCACAAATGTAGCAAAAACACGACGACGTACACAAGAAAATGTGACAAGTGTCAACGATTCACTCCAGTTAGTCATCTTCTTCCCACTGAAATGATCCCAATGACTAGTCCATGGCCCTTTTCTCAGTGGGGCGTGGATATACTCGGGCCTCTTCCCCAAGCTCTGTTAGAAAGAAAGTTCTTGATCGTCGCCATAGACTATGTCATGAAGTGGATAGAAGTCGAGCCTCTCGCCAAAATCACCAAGAAGAACACCAGGGATTTCATATGGAAGCACATCGTCTGCATATTCGGAATTCCCAGGGTCATCATCTCGGACAACACAAGACAATTTGATAATAACAAGTTCAAACTATTCTGCTCAGATCTTGCCATCTCCCATCATTTTTCCTCGCCTGGTCATCCTCAGGAAAACGGACAAGTGGAAGTCACCAACCAAACCATCTTGAGGAATCTAAAGGTGAAGTTAGAAAAGTCGAAGAGGAAATGGGCGAAAGGTCTACCGAGCATACTCTGGGCTTACCATACGACGAGCAGGATCCCTACGGGTGAGACACCTTACTCCATGGTCTATGGGACAGAATTAGTTATACTTGTCGAGATTGGAATGCCAAGCTTCAAGACCTCAAATTTCGACGAGGAGAACAATGAAACCGAGCTGAGGCTCAACCTTGATTTCCTCGATGAATGAAGGGAGAGGGCTGAAGTACGCCAAGCAGCTTACAAACATCATGTCGCCAAATATTACAATCAAAGGGTTAAGCACAGATCCTTCCTGCCTAACGATCTAGTTTTACAGAAAGTCACTCTACCCACGAAGGAACCAAATGCAGGGAAGCTCGATCCTACATGGGAAGGCCCCTACAAGATTATCAAAGTGTCCAGATTAGGAACTTATTAGCTAGAAGATATGAATGGGAATGCACTTCCTCACCCTTGGAACGCCAAACGTTTGAAAAAATATTACCAATAAATCTTCTATTCACCATGATAAGGAAATTGCCTGAACTATATCGCCACTTTGAACACTTCATATGTACTCCAGGTTCTTTGTAATAATCGCCAATTTAAAAATAAAATGTCATTATCATTTGTTATCACGCCCCGCAACCCGGCCTATGCGGGTCGTGGGCACATGATGGCCGGTGGCTATGTGTACTCATTTAAAATGATAATAATTTTTGAACTTTGGCCAACTTACTTTACATCCGGTTGATCACCTGTGTGTACTCATTTAAAATGATAATAATATTTTGCGGAAATGTCATGCGCCCCAATGCTTCTTCTGACAGTTTGGTAAGTTGGTATTTTGTTAGGTGTGTTGTTCCCTTGGTGTCCAGTGTCTTCTCATGGAGTTGATGAATTCTAACTTGAAGATCCAGAACTCTGTATTGAGTCGTTTCGTTCAACGCTCCTTCAGTAGTTATTGTTCGATGTTCGGGTGCATTAGCAGTGTTGTTGAGATATCTGGACCACTTGAACAAGTCCTTCTAGGATCCTCTCTACATGGTCCATTCGGCTTTCGGGTTTTGTGGCCCTTCTATGGCCTTCCTTCCTAGGAGGCATAGCTTCTACAATAGCATTAAGTTTTTAATCGTTTAGCATAATGATAGCTGTATCATCTCTCAGGTAAAGAAATTATCAAGTCATCGAAAAACATCTATCACATCATACAACTTCAAAGACATAATTATTTCAATCGTGAAAAATTTATCCCTTAATGTCCAAGTTGATCTCATCTTTGAATAAATTCAAGTCCTTGTATCAAATCACAATGAGGTGAAAGTCCTCCAATTTACTTTAAGTTAGTGTATTTCTTATAGATCCCGCAATTACTACTAAACTATACATAGAAACATCCCAAGGAAAAGTCCTAAGGTGAAAAGTCCTAATTAACTCAAACTAACTCGTACGATTATACATTCCTCATCCTTAAATCGATGACGGTAACATTTGAAACAATTAAACCTTTAAAAAGATCAATCCGTAATCCCACATAACATCATCAAGCGTCTCTTAAGAAGAAACACGTATACACTTAGTCAGATACGAAATCCTATTACTTCAATAAAATAAAACTTATACCGACCATAATCATTCACATAAAGCAAAATCGATTACATCTTTCTTTATATTTTATTTTACTCAACTGGTTAATGATACCGTTGTCTTTCTAGATCTTAATTTCGGGTCTCCAAATTGGAAATGTGAATTTCTAAGCTCTAAGATATAACTCCAAATTTATGAACATCTGTGCATCTAGAATTCAAAGGTCATTGTACCTGAGTATGACATCAAAATAACAATTTCTCTAGTAAACTAGAAATACCATCACAATCATAATTGTAATATGCTTTGAGCATTCTGAACTACTTGAATCATTTCTTTTAGGGTTTCCTTCTATACGTCAATTTAGTCTTAGGGCGCTATTGCCCTTCTATGCTTTCCCTTTCTTGGTGGCATGGATCACTACATGCATGCCCAACGCTTAGACATTCATCATGATGATAGCTACATCATACCTTAACTATTTATATTACATATAGTACATCGCATATACTCTAGTCAATTTTAGACTTTAAACGTAACTCGTTCTTAGGGTGTTAAATCTAAGGATTTGTTTAACATGACTAAATCTTATAGTGTGATCCTATAGTTCTGCTTATGG
>BRYF01000027.1:23656086-23658586 GCA_030159135.1 Actinidia polygama | reverse complement strand
AAGGTGTAAATACACTAAAATTCGTTAAGAGACATGGCGTCTATGGAATTGCCATATCATCAGAACGCAAACGACACATCGCCAAGCGTTGGGAGAGATTTGAGCAAGGCAGATGTTATAGAAACTCAAAATTCTCCTGATAGTGGGGTGGATAAGGAACCTGAGTCTTGCTGGGAAAATAGCCTCATAAAAGGCCACCTTGCCTGGGCGAGCAGATAGACTAGTCTTGCCCTCAATCAGGATCTTGGCTTGGACCTCGACTGAAAAGGAATACGTATTCTTTAAATGGTCTAGATCGCCTTGAGTCATAGTACTAAGAAGAGTGTCAAGGGAAGAATGAGCGACCAACCTTAGATCATCCCCATGATCAGAGGAATCATTCCCATGAGGGGATGCCTCAGGAGGATCTTCCCTCTGCAAAGAAGGAAGCCTATTCGTTTCGTCGGTCATGTATGATGATCCTTCTCCTAAATGTTTGGATATCCAAGAAGGCAAGGAATCCTCTAAGTTTCTAAGTCGCCTAGTGTAAATTTATCGGACATGCACTAAGGAATTAGAATTATGATAAAAACCGGCAAGTATACTTACTGGACAGTGGGAATAAAGATTTTAGGGTGAGCTAAGTAGGGGCGAGAAGCACAACGGAGCAGGATCAACAATTCGATAGCGGAAATGTCACACCCCGCAACCCAACCTATGCGGATCGTGGGCACGTGATGGCCGGCGGCTGGCCACCAAGGCAAACTTATCTGTCTTCTGATTGATCTCCTGTGCAATATCATTTAAAATGACATAAATTTTTCTTTTGCGGAAACGTAATCATATTGAAAATAATAAAGTGTCACATCCATACTGTACACAGAGTTGTGCCTAAGTTTAACTATTTACATACATTTCATGGCCAAATTAAATTATACATATTATGGCCATACATTTCTACATAACATAATGCCCATAGGCCACAAAACTAAATCTACATGACGCCTTCTTTTATGGCTCTTCTGATTGGCTACCTGAAATGTGAGCATGAACATAACTTTTTCTTGAAATATAATTCTCATAAACGTGATGCTCACATAGACATTTCATACATACTTCTATAGTCATACACGACATATCTGAAAGATGCACATAGGCATATCATAGTTGAAAACTTGTAATAACTCGGCTGAACTGAGTGACCATATAAGTCGTGTGGCTCTTTTGGCCTAAGATATCTCGACTTTTGCAGATGATTTTATTTCACGTCTCACATCTACCTTAGGACTATCTGACTTTAGGCCTCGTCAGAGAGGGCTCCGAGTGTCACCATACATGCATATTCTGAACATACTTTGCTTTTCAATCAATCAATCATATATCCATGGATTTCAATACATAATATAACAACATTAACATGTTTTAGAAGATATGGCATTTATATCTTAACATACTCATTTTATGCATTGAAAGCATGGAAAACACTTGTATATACATAATATGCATTGAAAACCATTTTGAAAATACATAGGTATTGTTCATGTCATTGTGTTACTCACCTGATTTTTCTTGTCTAGGCTCTATGCTCGGCGTCCCTACATATAAGGATACAATATATCAATTTACTTTAAGGAAAAAGGCTAAACTAATTCAATTTAGGCTTGGCGTTCGAACGTTAGAATTGACGTTCGAACTCTAAGGCTAAAATGGTTGACCGTTCGAACGCTCAAAAGTGTTCTTCAAGTGGCGTTCGAACACCTAGGCAAAATCTTCAGACCGTTCGAACGCTATTCTTGGGTGTTCGAATGCTCAATGGGTGAAACCGTAGGAATAGTAACTGGTCTCTAACAATTCCTTCAAATCTTTCCCAATGCAACTCAAATCACTCCAAGAGTCCTAGGGTGTGAAGAAGGACTCAAGGAGGTTACAATATCTCAAATTTACCTTTCAAAAGTGACTCTAACATACTAGATCTAAGATTGAAGTTAAGGTAAAACCCTAAACTATACATATATACATATAAGTAAGGGGTTTGAGTTTATACCTCTTCTAAAAACTTCTTTGAGCTTCAAAAATGGCTTCTATGGCCTCTCTTAATTTTTAATTTGAGCTTCCTTAGCTCTTTCTCCCTTTCCTCTTCTTCCTTTTCTCTTTTCTTCTTCTCTTCTCTCTCTCTCTCTCTTGTATGTATGTGTGTGGTGTGAAGTGTGTTTGTGTATATATGCTGGGACACATGGGATTTCATCCCATGTGGCACCCCCATTCTAACTTTGGTGCTCCCTTTTTATTTCCCCATTTTTACTGTTGGCGTTCGAACGTCCCTTTTAGCGTTCGAAAGCTAAGAAGGATTTTTAACGCTGGCGGTCGAATGCCAATTCGAACGCTAAGAAGGAATTTGGTTCACTAGGGTTCGAACTCCCTGCTTACAGTTTGAAATGTACGAGTGCTTAAAATTTGATTTTTAGCCTTGGCGTTCGAACTCCCATATGGGCGTTCGAATGCCTAGAGGAAAACTGAACAG
>BRYF01000027.1:23628586-23638586 GCA_030159135.1 Actinidia polygama | reverse complement strand
TATTACCGTCATTGATTTAAGGATGAGGAATGTATAATCGTATAAGTTAGTTCGAGTCAATTAGGACATTTCACCTCAGAACTTTTCCTTGGGATGTTCTATGTATAGTTGAGTAGTAATTGCGATATCTATATGAATACACTAATTTAAAGTAAATTGGAGGACTTTCACCTCATTGCGGTTTGATACAAGGACTTGAATTTATGCAAAGATGAGATCAACCTGGACATTAGAGGACAAATTTCACGATTGAAATCATTATGTCTTTGAAGTTTTACGATGTAATAAATGTCTTTTGATGGCTTCATAACTTCTATACTTGAGAGATGATACAATTATCATTATGCTGAACGATTAAAAACTTGATGCGATTGTAGAAGCTATGCCTCATAAGAAGGAAGGTCGTAAAGGGGCGACAAAACCCGAAAGCCGAATGGACCGTGTAGAGAGGATCCTAGAAGGACTTGTTCAAGTAGTCCGGGATGCTCTCAACAACACCGCTAATGTAACCGAACATCGAACAATAAATACTGAAGGAGCATTAGACGAAATGGCTCAATATCGAGGGAATAGTAAGAAGAGGTTGGGACAAAACTTAAACATAGAACAAAGTTCAAAACGACAGAGTTCCGGATCTTCAAGTGAGAATTCATCAACTCTACAAGAAGACACTGGACACCAAGGGAACACGCCTAATAAAATACCTACTTGCCCAAACTGTCAGAAGAAGCACTGGGGCGCATGTCGTAAAGGAAGCACGACCTGTTATAATTGTGGCCAAGAAGGGCACCGAATCAAAGATTGTCCACAGAGGAATAGGGCACAAAGAGCTGGAACATCAGCGTCAGCCTCAATCCCACAACTTACAATTACAAGGAGAGATAATTAACCGCGGCAAGGCCAAGCCTTCGCACCTACGACAGAGAACACCCCGACTACTACCCCAAAAATGCCAGGTACACCCCTTAGTAGTAGACGACCTGTACGTCTTTATCGACACACGCGTTTCTCCACCATCCGTAAGCTTACAATTCATTCATCCCATAAAGGGATTCAAGGTGTATATATATATATTCCTAGTTGGAAGCAAGTTTTCCAATATATATATCTGATAAATTACTTGATTCCTTTAAGGACAGGGAGATAGAACTGCACATTTATCTAAATTCGAATATTAGACCCATTTATAAGACTCTACCATATATTTCCTTTAGGATGGAAAAGGTTGGAGGTTCGACTCTTAGACTGGTTAGAAGAAAATGATTCAATAGTATTAGTACTTCACTTTGAGATATAGACACACGAACATGAATACATCAAATATCAATACGGTTCCTTCGGGGACATCCGATAAAATTGGAACGATACAGAGAAGATTAACATGACCTCTACATAAAGGATGACAAGCACAAATTGAGAAATGACCACTAAATTAGTATTGATAGGAGTTGCTAGGCGACGAGAAATTTGGACCAAGAGTGAGTTTATGACCTCATATGCGTGACTGATCATTATTCCTTAGCTATGAATAGAGATTAGGTTATCTTGAAAGATTGATTGAGAGTTAGGGCTTCTATAATGAAATCCTTAAAGATAAAGTTGTTCCATTAGTACAATATTACGCTAGAATCATGTGTAGAATAAGTATTATGAATATGCCAATACATGACATCCTATTAGCACGCTTATCAGCGGAAAAAAAATCGAGTTTAGTACTCATTGTCATTAGTAATGAATCGTGTGTATCAAAGAATTTAAAACTATTCATCTATAATGTTTAACAAAAGAGATAGCGGAGTTGTAGTACGATGTCTACAATGTCAACGAGTCAAAGTATACCGTCTCACTAAGTCGGCACACTCTTGCCAGTGAAGACCACGTATTCAATGTTGAAATATGTGAACTTTAATATTGCAAAAAAATATGACTTCACGGAACACCAGTCTCTATAGTGTCGGATCGAGACCCGAGGTTTACGTCGAAGTTTTGGAAAAGCTTACAACGAGCCTTAGGCACTGAACTTAATTTTAGTACCGCTTTTCATCCGCAAACAGACGGACAATCAGAGAGAACAATTTAGACCTTAGAGGATATGTTACGCTTATGTGTTCTCGACTTTCAAGGAAGTTGGAAAATGCACTTGCCACTTGTGGAATTCGCTTACAACAGTTTTTCAGGCGAGCATCGGAATGGCTCCGTATGAAGCCCTTTACGGGAGAAAATGTAAATCGCCCATATGTTAGACTGAAGTTGGAGAACGACAGATTTTAGGCCCAGAGGTTGTACAACTCACAACAGATAAGATTAAAGTGATTCAACAGAGACTTTGAACCGCCCAGAGTCGCTAAAAGAGCTATGCAGATGTTCGAAGACGAGAGTTAGAATATGAAGAAGGTGACCATGTGTTTTTGAAGGTATCTCTTTCCAAGGGGATAAGTCGCTTTGGTAAAAAGGGAAAGTTGAAGCCGAGATACATTGGACCGTTCCAAGTTCTTCAACGAATTGGAGCCGTCTCTTATCGTATTGCTCTTCCACTGGAGTTTTCGCATGTTCACGATGTTTTTTTTTTCTTTCTTTCATGTCTCAATGTTACGGAAGTACGTTCACGACCCCACACATGTGATTAATCATCATCCTTTGGACGTACGCGAGGACTTAAGCTATGTTGAGAGACCGATCAAGATTGTTGATCGTTGTGACCAAGTTTTTAGGAACAAAGTCATACCTTTAGTACGAGTTTTATGGTAGAACCACACATGGGAGGAAGTCAACTTGGGAACGAGAAAATGAGATGCGAGAACGTTTTCCGTCCCTATTTGAATGAATGTTGTAACAATTGAAGTACGTTATTTCAAGAACTGAACAAATTTGATCTTCAGTATCAACATCTTTATTTAACTTTCATTACCATTTTGAAAATTTCATCTACCCAAGCCATTCGGGGAAGGCCGACTTGGTTGGGATAGTACCAGATGGGGAAAACATGGTGTGGGCTGCCCAGACTGAGAGGGCAGTTAAGGCAGTCGCAATGAAAGGTTAACCCCCAATCAGACGCATTGACGATCATGAGCTAGGTATACAATTATACGGAGAATTTTATCAGAGTGCGCAGCAGAAGTATGACCTTAACCAAGTTTGAGGACAAACTTTTATAAAGGAGGGGAGAATGTAACACCCCGCATTCGTAAATCCCATTAATTACGTATATTATGACGTGTATAATAATTAGAGGGAGTAATATAAGTTTAAGGGTCCAAAAGAACCAATTTAGGTTAGCCAATATTCAAAAATCCTAAACTTATAAATTCTGCCCAGGATTCTTCTTAGTGTTCGAACGCCAGGATGAGCGTTCGAACGATCGAGCATTTTGCCTAGGCGTTCGAACGCCCATTGACAGCACATTTGGAGCGTTCGAACGGTAAGGCCAAAAACCCAAATTTCAAGTCTCGCATGTTTCGAACTGTAAGCAAGAGGGTTCGAATGCTAGAGCCCAGAATCCTTCTGAGCGTTCGAACGCCAAAAAGGAGCGTTCGAACGCCCATAGTAGAAACTGAAAGATGAAAAAGGGAACATGAAATTTCAATGGGGAAAACCACATGGGATCATTTCCCAACTCAGCCTTTCACAGCCTCTCATATATACACACTTACTCTTCACAACACCCACCCACCCACATACACGGTCGAGAGAGAGAAAAGAGAGATAAGGAAGAGAAAGAAGGAAAGAAAAGGAAGAAGGAAGAGGATCAAGACAAATAGAAGCCATAGTAAAGCTCAAAGAAGCTACAAGAAGCCAATTTGAAAGGTATAAACTCACAATCCATGAATATATATTTATATGTATGATTTAGGGTTTTAGAAAATTTAAATCCTAGATCCCTTAGGATTGAATGGTTAGTTTACCCCCATTTTTGGATATTATAGTCCTTAAGAGTGAATCTCCATGCCTTGGGACTCTAGGAAAGAAATGGGAAAGTTTGGATTGAATTTAGTAAAACTTTTCAAGAACCAGTCACTGTTCATGTCACTGAACGCAGGGAGTGTTCGAACACCCAAGAACAGCGTTCGAACGGTCTAGCGTTCGAACGCCCAGAAGAGAGTTAGAACGGCCAAGCGTTCGAACGCCACTGGAAGAACACTTTTGAGCGTTCGAACGCCCAGACCATTTTTAGGCAGAATTGGTCTTTTCCCTTAAGACTTAGTAAATTCAACCATAACATGTTAAACCCTTTAACTACCTTTTGAGACCTTAGGGTACATGTTCAAGATGGTTAGACCTAAAACGAAGGCAATTAAGTCAAGTCGAGGAATTTTATCAATTTGAATTGTAACACTAGCCTTATTGAACATAGTAATGACGTATTGTCCCTTATATGTGTAGGAACTCAAAGTCTAGAACCTAGCCAAGGAGATCCAGGTGAGTAACATGATGCTATGGACAAAATTATGTATTTTTAAAACGTTTTCAAAGTATATTATGTATGTACAAATATTTTCCATGTTTTTAATGCATCAAATGTATTTGCAATGTAAATGCCATGTCTTGCAAAAGTATGCAAATGTTTATGTTATGTATGAAAACCCCATGGATGCTCGGTTTATACGAAAACAAGTATGTTCAAATTATATGCATGTGACACTCGGGGTCCCCACTGACGGGAATTAAACAAAGTCAGCCAGTCCTAAAGGGTAGATGGGAGGACGTGAAATAAAGCCATCTACAAAAAGGGATATCTCGGCCAAAAGAGCCACCCGACCTATATGGTCATCATGTCATGCCGGGTTGTTACGTTTTATGATATGCTATTTATGTTTATGAAAGCATGTGATGCCATGTTTATGAAAGTTAAATGTTTAAGAAATGTTATACGATGCTCACATTGCTTACGCTATGCTATGCTATGTATGATATGAAAGTGATCCATGATATTTTACGTTCATGCATCTGTTGTTATTCACTAAGCTTTAGCTTACGTTTTTAAAAACTCATTTTTCCAGGAAGTCAAGCCGAAGAGCCCTAAGAAGAAGATAGCAAATCTACTTAGTTTTGTGGCCAAGAGGCCCTTCGTACTTATGATGACGAATTAGAATTTATGCCATGTAATTATTGGCCATATGATGTATGTAAAATTAAATGTTGGACTTATGGATGTATGTAAAGGCTGAATATTTAGACACAGCTCTGTATACTGTATGGTGACACACACGCTTTGTTATTTTTAGATACTATGACGTTTCCGCAAAAAGAAAAATTATTAGCATTATAAATGCACATGCACAGGTGATCAACCGGAAGAAATGGTAAGTTGGCCTTGGTGGGTCAGCCGCCGGCTATCACGCGCCTTCAATCTGCATAGGCCGGGTTGCGGGGCGTGACATGTTAGTTCCTCATTACTGAAATATTCTCTTATTAAACTCAGCCTCATTGATATCATTATGAGAGGGTACTCCCCTTGGGCTCCTCGACTGGCTTTGCTGCAATTCATGCTCTTGGATGCCATTAGAGTTGGTTTTTGCAGATGTCTAGGGTCAGTTTCTCCAAATGGCATCAATTGTGGGGTAGTGGGGAGAGAAAAAAAATCGAACATAGACACCGGAGATGGCTGGCTAGCGAATGATGGTGGTAGAGGCTACTTGCCGGACCTGCGTAATAGGAATAGTAAGAAAAGCCGTCAAAGTTATTCTAGGGCAACTCTCCAACAATCAAGTTTGTGACCAGAAGTGTAGAGAAAGAAAAAGTATATAGCGTGTAACGGCTAAAATTATGTACCTTTGAGAGAGAAAAGTCCTGGACTTTTATAGTGTAGCTTGGCGCATGCTTGGATGCACCGGCTACCATGTCAGTGATTAGGCGGCTGACCCAATCATAACCCTAGGACATGGATGGTAGCTAGCCTATCACGTCATCGACGTTTGGACCCAAGCGTGCAGATGGCTGAAGAAACTTCATCGTGGAAATTACCATCTTACTTTGATGTGCCTTGGAATCACAACCCGATCAAGTCCTCTAATCGAACTTCAACACGATAATGCCAACCAAACTTGCTAAAGAGCAACGTCCGGCGGTGACGCTCGCCCTAGCTTGGTCGACAATTAGGAAGGATATTTTATCCTCTGACATTTTAGTATCATGGATTTAGCCAAGGTAATATAATCAAATACTCTACATAAATAATCAACTTTGGAATTGAATTAATTTTATACAAGTGGGTTAATTTTCTTATTTTATTTTAATTTTTGGCATATATGCAAATATAGATAGGCTTCACTTCTCATTGGGTGTGACATCCGGTTGATGGATAAAGACACGTTCGAATTGCTATGCAACAAGGAGGTTATTGAGGTTAATCAAGGTCTCTCCACCACCACCACCACAATTTCTTTTAATTTCGATAAATATACATATAGCATTATATATTTTGAGTTTCATTTTTCTTTTCTTCTAAATGTAATATGTTAACAGATAAGCTGGGGATTCAAGGGAAGAAGGTGAAGATAAATGGAGATCTAGAGGTACATATAAATTAAACACATACAAATCTATGTATTTATGCGTGTATACATATATATATGTATGTTATTGTTGATGAAATTGTTTAGTATATGTATAGGTTTGGTCTGGTCCTTTAAGCGAAAATAGAGTAGCAGTTGTGCTGCGGAACAAAGGGAAGTCTAAGGCTACCATAACTCTATATTGGAGTGATGTTGGACTTGAGCCATCAATAGCAATCGATGCTCGAGACTTATGGGAGGTTAGTTTGATTATTTTCTTTTCAACAACTTTAAATATTTTTTTGTTAATTTCATTCAAATCTTATACAGATAGATAGATAGATAGATAGATAGATAGATAGATAGATAGATAGAGATATAGACTAATGTGGGGTAAAATTCACACCCACCTACTAACCGAAATGGGCACGTCGCCTTGGGGGTCACGCCATACGAATAGGGTTCAAAGCCACTAACAACGAAGTAGAATATGAAGCCCTCCTTGCCGGACTAAGGGTTGCAACATAATTGGGAGTAAAATCCTTAGATGCCTTCATTGATTCCCAACTTGTGGTAAATCAAATCCAAGGTGATTACTTCACCAAAGATCTCCATATGTTAGCCTACCTAGATGACGTGAAGACCATGTCAGCAAAGATCCAGGACTTCAAAATTCGCCAAATCCCCAGAGGAAAATAAGAAAGTTGATGCTCTGGCTAACCTCGCCTCAGCTTTTGATTTCATCTCGGACAAAAGTATACCTCTAGAATTCTTGCCAAACCCAAGTATTAAGATTGCTAAAATCGTTTGTCAAGCAAAAGCAGTACCGATGTGGATGGATGATATTATTACATACCTCTAGTTCAAAACATTGCCATCAGACAAGCTCCAAACTCACTGGATCCAATACCGATATGCTAGATTCTGGCTTTTTCATGGAATTCTATACAAGAGATCCTTCTTAGGACCACTCTTAAGGTGTCTTCACCTTGAAGAAGCAAAATATGTCCTTCGAGAGATTCATGAAGGCATCTGCTGAAATCATTCAGGGGCGAGATCACTGGTCAGCTGGTCAGGAAAGCTATTCACCAAGGGTATTTCTGGCCTTAAATGGAATGAGATGCGACATCACACACCAAAAAATGTGACATGCGTAAAAGGTTTGCTCTAGTAAGTCATCTCTCCCATACCGAGATGGTGCCAATGACCAGTCCATGGCCATTTTCCCAATGGAAAATCGACATACTCGGACCTGCCTCAAGCTCCATTATAAAGGAAGTTCCTGATCGTCGTCAGAGACTATTTCACAAAGTAGATAGAGGTCGAACCTCTTGCCAAAATCACAGAAAAATGCCAGAAATTTCATATGGAAAAACATTGTCTGTCAGTTTGGAATTCCAAAGGTTATTGTCTCGGACAACGCTAGACAATTCGACAATGATAGATTTAAGCAATTCTGCTCGGACCTCTCCATCTCCCATCATTTCTCCTCGCATGGTCATTCTCAAGCAAATAGTCAAGTAGAAGTCACCAATAGAACAATCCTAAAAAATTTGAAGGCGAGGTTAGGAAAATCCAAAACTGAATGGGCCAAAGATATGTTGAGCATACTATGGGCTTACCATACTACAAGCAGGATCCCTATGAGCGAGACGCTGTACTCGATGGTTTATGGTACAGAATCAATTATACCGGTGGAAATAGGCATGCCAAGCTTTAGGACTTCAAATTTCGACAAGGAGAACAATAAATTTCGACAAGGAGAACAATGAAGCCGAGCTAAGGCTCAATCTTGATCTCCTTGAAGAAAAGAGGGAGCGAGCTGAGGTATGCCAAGCAGTCTACAAATACCAGGTCGCCAAGTATTACAACCAGAGAGTTAAGTACATATTTTTTCTACCTGGCGATCTAGTCTTGAGGAAAGTCACTATGTCTACAAAAGAAATGAATGCCAGGAAGCTCGGTCTTACATGGAAGCTCGGTCTAGGCCGGGAATGTATTGGCTGAAAGACATGAATGGAAAGACACTACCTCACCCTTGGAACGTGGAGCACTTGAATAAGTATTACCATTAACCCCACTGGTCGCCATGAGGATTATATCTCACCTATATAGTGTGCACTAAAATCTTTGGATCGCCAAAATCTTATGATCACAAATCTCCATGTGGTTATGATCACCAAGGAATTTGCCATAATTTTAATTTTACCAAAATCTCCATAGATGTAGGATTTTAATCGCCTTGTTATGTTCTCCAAAACTCCATGTAATAAAATCTCTCCAGTTTGGTTTTATCGCCGGTTTTTGCAAAGTTTTATTATCACCAATATGAAGATCGCTCTTTCATTAAGAAAATGATAAGGCATCTTGATCGCCAATACTGGCTCGCTTGATTATTCATTTCGCCATGGTGAGATTTTGCATTTGCACGAAACAAGGCAACTTACACCTGCCTAAAATCACCTAATAATCAAGCTCGTCAAGTAAATTTCATCGCCAGTTATCTGTTTATCGCCAAAAGCATTTTTTTCGCTAAGGCATTGGGTTATAATCGCCAAATTCATATCGCCAGTTTGTTAAATTTTGGTCAAATTGATCGCGTTTGTTATGATCTCATTGAACTCGCCAATCACTCTTTTTGTTCGCCAATCTTGTGACATGATATTGCCAAAACAAAAAGAAAATATGCAACTAAGAAATATGAAGAAAGCAAACAGGAAACAGGGAGAGAAGATTTCGATTCATTAAAAAGTGAAAGGATTATATGTCGCCATTACAAGAAAAGAAGGAAAAAAGTTTACAAAAATACAGAAATACAAACACTCAAGGAGAGAAGGGATTGGTGTCGCCCTTCTCCTTGTTGCCTCCTTCTCCTTGTCTTGTCCCTTCTCCTCAGCCTTGTCATCCTTCTCGTCAAGCAGGTCATGATCAAGGCCCATGCCGTCTAGATCGATGCCGAGGTTGGAATTATGATGAGTTAGTTGCCTCTTGCAAAAAACGAAACCCTCATCGAAGTATTTGGAGGTCGCGGACTCCACGGACTCCTGGAAAATAACTGAGGATTTATATTCCTCGACGACCTTCTTCTTGGCAAGGGCTTTGTTCTTTTTTAGCTCGGCCACCTCCTCCTCCAACCTCACCACGGCATCGTTTTTTTCCTTGAGCTCTTCAGCGGCCCTCTTCTCTTGCTCGCTAAACTCAGTTAGGAGTCCTTCCAACTCGATGGTCCGGTTCTGAACTCGGACCATCTCCATCTCAGCCGACTCTGCTCGGGTGATCTGGAATGAGGCTTCATTCCCTATATTCCTGCTTCGGACGGCGAGGGAAGACTCGAGCGCAATCGCCTGTTGCTAACAAGTTTTTGTGAGTTCCTTGAAATAAAAGTACGAAAACAAGAGCCGAGGAGGGAAATGAATAGGTACCTAATCGACAATGTGGAAAAACTTGGTAACCACCTAATCCAAGGAGAGTTTGTCAACCTTCTCCTTGTCGGCAGGAAGGATCACCCT
>BRYF01000027.1:23623586-23626086 GCA_030159135.1 Actinidia polygama | reverse complement strand
TTTGGGGTATTTGTAGAGTTTAAATTGTATTATATATGGTATTGAATAATAAGGCTTAGAGAATGCAAGAAAAGAAAGTTTAGAATTTACCTCAGTAGGAAACTAGTATCGTTCTTCGCTTTCTTTCTTTTTCCCAAACTCTCTTTTCACTCTCCGTATTTTTTTTTCCTTCCCTCTTAAGTCTCAGTTTCGTTCTATTTCCTTTCTTCTCTAAGTTAGCTATATATATATATATATATATATATATATATATATATATATATATATATATATAAAGTGAAGAGACTTAGGAAAAAGGCATGTATCTCATGACTTGCCAATTCAATTGGTAAATTACACTTTAGCTCCTCTAACTTTTAAGTAATTACATTATCTAAATGCAATCTTTAATTTTATCCTAAAAGTTATAAATCTTTCAATTTAACCCCAAAATATATTAAATGACTTAAATTTAATTACAACATGTCTCCACGTGTCTCTCATGCACGCACCCGTGTGTCTATAACATGTCGTATTATTGTATTTCGTTTTCTCTCTAATTTTATTATTTATTGCGAAAAGTATTAGTCGCATTTAAAATTAAAAAAATTACTTCATTTTTTTTTTTTGCGAGGTAGGTTATTACATCCTCCCCACCTTAGAAAGTTTGGTCCTCTAAACTCTTCTACTCCTACGTAGATAATGCGTAGTTCTATCATGTGTTTAGTCTATGACTCTTACCACTTATTTTATTTACTATTAACAATTCTACTAATATCATAACAACAAGGTAGAAATAAAAATCGTACCTTGTTCAAACAAATGCGGATATTTCTGCCGCATGTCACTCTCTTTCTCCCAAGTTGCCTCCGCTATCATCTGATTCTTCCACCAGACTTTGACTAACGGAATAGCCTTTTTCCTCAACTGTTTCACCCTACTGGTTGCTCTTCGTACTGTAAACTTCTCTCTAACTCAATGGGTGGTTGGTCTAACACGTGGGTTGGATCCGTAATATACTTTATGAGCACTGAAACATGGAACACATCATGCACATTTGCAAAATCTAGAGTCAAGGCAAACCGATACGCCACGGGTCCTATCTTCTCCAGAATTTTAAATGGCCCCACATACCATGGATTCAACTTCTCTTTCTTCCCAAATCTCATAATCCCTTTCATTGGTGAGACTTTCAAGAATACCCAATCGCTGTACAAAGCAACATCTTGTAATCAGTCCAGCATCCGCAGTAGTGCAGAGGCAGTTGCAACATGCAGTAGCGACAGTGCAAAGGCGGCGGCAAAACGCGGCAACGACTTGCTGCAGTAATGGATGGCCGAGCTAGCTAGCAAGCGCGACAGCAACACCTAGGTTTTCAAATTTGATTTTGTTATGATATTCAAGGTATATCTGACACTCTCTTGATTGATATTGTACGATTTACATGGCTTTGAAATTTGAAAAAGAAAAATTTTAAAATTCACTTCCGGATGTGGGATACAATTTACTTCAACAACATCCAAAACTTCACATTACCACATGTCGAAGTTATTCATTCCATCTAATTTCTTCACTTCAAATTGGGCGTTGGGCGTGGGACATTGTAGTCCTATGCCTAGAGACAATATAACTACCAGCAATCCTCGAAGTTTCTGCCATCTTAATAATTTTGGCTACATCAAAACTAATATGGGGTCAAATTCACAAATTTAGACCTCACGAATAGATCCAAAATGCAAAAAAATCTTGGGAGGACTAAACTAAAAAAAATTAAAAAGTTTAAGAGACCAAATTGTAATTATTTGAACTCCAGGAAATGAACTGTAATTTTTACAAACTTCTAGGAACATCTAATTTTTCCAAAAAAAAATAAGGACTGAAACATTAAGATTTTCAAATTTCAGAGATTAATCTATAATTTTTTAAATAGAGGGAATATTCCTGAATTATTTTGTTTGCTGACTGAGCGCTGACAAAGTGCTAGTGTGGCACTAACTGAATGTTGACGTGGCACTGACTGGATGCCAAAAAAGCACTAACGTGGCACTGACTGAGTGCATGATCAAGTAGCACGTGGGGCGCGTGACGTGACTAAACCCACTTGTCGTCTACCTTTAGTTGGGGCATGCAGCCCGTGGCGCGAGTAAATCTCAAGCGCCGATGGTCAGATGGTGCATGAGGGCGCGTGTTTGCTCAGTTTGAATTGTGTTTTGAACAAGGACATTCGTCTCGTCAAGAAGAACACGATGGTGTTCTCAAAAGAAATTTTAGAACACAAATGGAAAAAACCAAGACTCAATTTGAGCTCTGATACCAATTGTTATGCCTAAAAATGAATAGAAAACAAAAAAAATCATATATTCATGAGATTTGATAATTTGCATATGTCATCGAGGAACAACAATTCAGTATAAAGAAAAAAAAATTGTAGAAGCTCTCTGATATGCTCTCTCTTTACATATTATTGATCACATTTCTTCCACACCATTCTACCACCTATGTATGAGGTATATATAGACTG
>BRYF01000027.1:23476086-23483586 GCA_030159135.1 Actinidia polygama | reverse complement strand
GGCGATCAACCGGGTTAAGGTAGGTCGGCCTTGGTGGGCAAGCCGCCAACCGGTCACGTGCCATCGATCCATATAGGCCGGGTTTCGAGGCGTGATAGATCATCTACTTTGAAGCTTTCTCGAAAATAAATGCAATCAGGAATTGTATAGAAGGACTTTTTGACCAACTTCAAAAGATTTACGCAAAATATGTTGGTCGTGGACATATTTCATCTTTGCTTTTGAGATTTTTGAGTTTTCATACGCATCATTTGTCACACCCCGCAACCCGGCCTATGCGAATCGTGGGCACGTGATGGCCGGCGGCTGACCCACCAAGGCCAACTTACCATTTCTTCCGGTTGATCACCTGTGCATGTGCATTTATAATGCTAATAATTTTTCTTTTCGCGGAAACGTCATAGTATCTAAAAATAACAAAGTGTGTGTGTCACCATACAGTATACAGAGCTGTATCTGAATATTCAGCCTTTACATACATCCATAAGTCCAACATTTAATTTTACATACATCATATGGCCAATAATCACATGGCATCAATTCTAATCCGTCATCATAAGTACGAAGGGCCTCTTGACCACAAAACTAAGTATACTTGCTATCTTCTTCTTAGGGCTCTTCGGCTTGACTTCCTGGAAAAATGGGTTTTTTGAAAACGTAAGCTAAAGCTTAGTGAATAACAACAGATGCATGAACGTAAAATACCATGGATCATTTTCATATCATACATAGCATAGCATAGCGTAAGCAATGTGAGTATCGCATAACATTTCTTGAACATTTAACTTTAATAAACATGGCATCACATGCTTTCATAAACATACATAGCATATCATAAAACGTAACAACCCGGCATGACATGATGACCATATAGGTCGGGTGGCTCTTTTGGCCGAGATATCCCTTTTTGTAGATGGCTTTATTTCACGTCCTCCCATCTACCCTTTAGGACTGGCTGACTTTGTTTAATTCCCGTCAGTGGGGACCCCGAATGTCACATGCATATAATTTGAACATACTTGTTTTCGTATAAACCGAGCATCCATGGGTTTTCATACATAACATAAACATTTGCATACTTTTGCAAGACATGGCATTTACATTGCAAATACATTTGATGCATTAAAAACATGGAAAACATTTGTACATACATAATATACTTTGAAAACATTTTAAAAATACATAATTTTGTCCATAGCATCGTGTTACTCACCTGGATCTCCTTGGCTAGGTGTTAGACTTTGCGTTCCTACACATATAAGGGGCAATACGTCATTACTATGTTCAATAAGGCTAGCGTTTCAATTAAATTGATAAGATTCCTCGACTTGATTTACTTGCCTTCATTCTAGGTCTAACCATCTTGAACATGTGTCTTTAGTTCTCAAAAGGTAGTTAAAGGGTTTAACATGCTATGGTTGAATTTACTAAGTCTTAAGGGAAAAGACCAATTCTTCCTAAAAATGGTCTGGGCGTTCGAACGCTCAAAAGTGTTCTACTAGTGGCGTTCGAACGCTGGACCGTTCGAACTCTCTTCTGGGCGTTCGAACGCTAGACCGTTCGAACGCTGTTCTTGGGCGTTCGAACGCTCCCTGCGTTCAGTGACATGAACAGTGACTGATTCTTGAATTTCCTACCAAATCACTATCAACTAACTTGAATCTTTCCAATATTTTGAGGGTGCAATATATCACTCAAGGACACCATCATACCTCAAAATGGGCTTTTAATTCGAAGCTTAACTTAGTAGATCTAAGTTTAACGTAGATTAAAAACCTAAGTATACATATATGTTCAAATGCATGGGTTATGTGTTTATACCTTTCAAATTGGCTTCTTGTAGCTTCTTTGAGCTTTACTATGGATTCTATTTGCCTTGATCCTCTTCCTTCTTCTTTTTCTTTCCTTCTTTCTCTTCTCTTCCTTTCCTCTCTTTCTTCTCTTTTCTCTCTCTCTCTCTCCGTATACGTGTGTGTGTGTATTGGAAGTGAAGGAAGTGAAGAGTAAGTGTGTATATATGAGTGGCTGTGAAGGGCTGAGTTGGGAATGATCCCATGTGGTTTTCCCCATTTTAAGTTCGTGTTCTCTTTTTCCATTTTCCTGTTTCTACTATGGGCGTTCGAACGCTCCTTTTTGGCATTTGAACGCTCAGAAGGATTCTGGGCTCTGGCGTTCGAACCCTCTTGCTTACAGTTCGAAACATGCGAGACTTGAAATTTGGGTTTTTGGCCTTACCGTTCGAACGCTCCAAATGTGCTGTCAATGGGCGTTCGAACGCCTAGGCAAACTGCTCGACTGTTCGAACGCTCATCCTGGCGTTCGAACGCTAAGAAGGATCCTGGGCAGAATTTATAAGTTTAGGACTTTTGAATATTGGCTAACCTAAATTGGTTCTTTTGGACCCTTAAACTTATATTACTCCCTCTAATTATTATACACGTCATAATATACGTAATTAATGGGATTTACGGATGCGGGGTGTTACATTTTCCCCACCTTTATAAAAGTTTGTCCTCAAACTTGGTTAAGGTCATACTTCTGCTGCGCACTCTGATAAAATTCTCCGTGCAATTGTATACCTAGCTCATGATCGTCAATGCGTCTGATTGGGGGTTAACCTTTCATTGCGACTGCCTTAACTGCCCTCTCAATCTAGGCAGCCCACACCATGTTTTCCCCGTCTGGTACTATTCCAACCAAATCGGCCTTCCCCGAATTGCTTGGGTAGATGAAATTTTCAAAATGGTAAATGGAGATTGAATAAAGGTGTTGATACTGAAGATCAAAATTGTTCAGTTCTTCTAATAACGTACTTAAATTATTACAACATTCATTCAAATAGGGACGGAAAACGTTCTCGCATCTCATCTTCTCGTTCCCAAGTTGATTTCCTCCCATGTGTGGTTCTACCATAACACTCGTACTAAAGGTATGACTTTGTTCCAAAAAACTTGGTCACAACGATCAACAATCTCGATCGGTCTCTCAACATAGCTTAAGTCCTCGCGTACATCCAAAGGATGATGATTAATCACATGTGTGGGGTCGTGAACGTACTTCCGTAACATTGAGACATGAAAAACATCGTGAACATGCGAAAACTCCGGTGGAAGAGCAATACGATAAGAGACGACTCCAATTCGTTGAAGAACTTGGAACGGTCCAATGTATCTCGGCTTCAACTTTCCCTTTTTACCAAAGCGACTTATCCCCTTGGAAAGAGATACCTTCAAAAACATGTGGTCACCTTCTTCATATTCTAACTCTCGTCTTCGAATATTTGCATAGCTCTTTTGGCGACTCTGGGCGGTTCAAAGTCTCTGTTGAATCACTTTAATCTTATCTGTTGTGAGTTGTACAACCTCTGGGCCTAAAATCTGTCGTTCTCCAACTTTAGTCTAACACATGGGCGATTTACATTTTCTCCCATAAAGGGCTTCATACGGAGCCATTCCGATGCTCGTCTGAAAACTGTTGTAAGCGAATTCCACAAGTGGCAAATGCATTTCCCAACTTCCTTGAAAGTCGAGAACACATAAGCGTAACATATCCTCTAAGGTCTAAATTGTTCTCTCTGATTGTCCATCTGTCTGCGGATGAAAAGCGGTACTAAAATTAAGTTCAATGCCTAAAGCTCGTTGTAAGCTTTTCCCAAAACTTCGACGTAAACCTCGGGTCTCGATCCAACACTGTAGAGACTGGTGTTCCATGAAGTCATATTATTTTTGCAATATAAAAGTTCGCGTAATTCGACAATGAGTACGTGGTCTTCACTGGCAAGAGTGGGCTGACTTATTGAGACGGTCAACTTTGACTCGTTGACATTATAGACATCGTACTACAACTCCGCTATCTCTTTCGTTACACATTTTAGACGAATAGTTTTAAATTCTTTGGTACACTCGATTCATTACTAATGACAATGAGTACTAAACTCGTTTCTTTAACTTAATTTTATGATAAGCGTGCTAATAGGATGTCATGTATTGGCATATTCACAATACTTATTCTACACATGATTCTGGCGTAACATTTGTACTAATGGAAGAACTTTAACTCTAAGGATTTCATTATAGCAACCCTAACTCTCGATCAATCTTTCAAGGTAACTTAATCTTTATTCATAGCTAAGGGATAGTGATCAGTCACACATATGAGATCATAAACTCACTCTTAGTCCAAAATTCTCGTCGCCTAGCAACTCCTATCAATACTAATTTAGTGGTCATTTCTCGATTTGTGCTTGTCATCCTTTATGTAGAGGTCATGTTAATCTTCTATGTGTCGTTCTAATTTTATCGGATGTCCCCGAAGGAACCGTATTGATATTTGATGTATTCATGTTCGTGTGTCTATACCTCAAAGTGAAGTACTAATACTATTGAATCATTTTCTTCTAACCAGTCTAGGAGTCGAACCTCCAACCTTTTCTATCCTAAAGAAAATATATGGTAGAGTCTTATAAATGGGTCTAATATTCGAATTTAGATAAATGTACAATTCTATCTCCCTGTCCTTAAAGGACTCAAGTAATTTATCAGATATATATATTGGAAGACTTGCTTCTAACTAGGAATATATATATATAAACCCTAAATCCTTTTGTGGGATGAATGAATTGTAAGCCTACGGATGGTGGAGAAACGCGTGTGTCGATAAAGACGTACAGGTCATCTACTACTAAGGGGTGTACCTGGCATTTTGGGGGTAGTAGTCGGGGTGTTCTCTGTCATAGGTACGGAGGTTTGGCCTTGCTGCGGTTGATTATTTCTCCTTGTATTTGTAAGTTGTGGGATTGAGGTTGACGCTGATGTTCTAGCTCTTTGTGCCCTATTCCTCTGTGGACAATCTTTGATTCGGTGCCCTTCTTGGCCACAATTATAACAGGTCGTGCTTCCTTTACGACATGCGCCCCAGTGCTTCTTCTGACAGTTTGGGCAAGTAGGTATTTTATTAGGCGTGTTCCTTTGGTGTCCAGTGTCTTCTCGTAGAGTTGATGAATTCTCACTTGAAGATCCGGAACTCTGTCGTTTTGAACTTTGTTCTATGTTTAAGTTTTGTCCCAACCTCTTCTTACTATTCCCTCGGTATTGAGCCATTTCGTCCAATGCTCCTTCAGTATTTATTGTTCGATGTTCGGTCACATTAGCGGTGTTGTTGAGAGCATCCCGGACTACTTGAACAAGTCCTTCTAGGATCCTCTCTACACAGTCCATTCGGCTTTCGGGTTTTGTCGCCCCTTTACGACCTTCTTTCTTAGGAGGCATAGCTTCTACAATCGCATCAAGTTTTTAATCGTTCAGCATAATGATAATTGTATCATCTCTCAAGTATAGAAATTATGAAGCCATCAAAAGACATTTATTACATCGTAAAACTTCAAAGACATAATGATTTCAATCGTGAAATTTGTCCTCTAATGTCCAGGTTGATCTCATCTTTGCATAAATTCAAGTCCTTGTATCAAACCGCAATGAGGTGAAAGTCCTCCAATTTACTTTAAGTTAGTGTATTCATATAGATATCGCAATTACTACTCAACTATACATAGAACATCCCAAGGAAAAGTTCTGAGGTGAAATGTCCTAATTGACTCGAACTAACTTATACGATTATACATTCCTCATCCTTAAATCAATGACGGTAATATGTGAAACAGTTCAACCATTAAAAAGATCAATCCGTACTCCCACATAACATCATCAAGCGTCTCTCAAAAAGAAATACGTATACACTTAGTCAAATACAAAATCCTATTACTTCAATAAAATAAAACTTATACCAACCATAATCATTCACATAAAGCAAAATCGATTACATCTCTCCTTACATTCTATTTTACTTAACTTGTCAATGATACCGTTGTCTTTCTAAATTTTAATTTTGTGTCTCCAAATTAGAATCATGAATTTCTAAGCTTCAAGATATAACTCCAAATTTATGAACATCTGTGCATCTAGAACTTAAAGATCATTGTACTTGAGTATGACATCAAAATAATAACTTCTCTAGTAAACTAGAAACATCATCATAATCGTAATGGTAATATGCTTGAGTATCTCGAACTACTTGAAGCATTTCTTCTAGGATTCTCCTAAAACGTAAATCAAATTTTCGAGTATTACTACCCTTCTACGATTTCTCTTTCATGGTAGCGTGGCTCACTACATGTCTAACGCTTAGACATTCCTCATAACAGTAGTTAAAATACACTTCAGTAAACCGTAACTCATATACTACATATGACATACCCTAGTTGATCCTAGATTCTAACCTAGGTATGACTCGATCTTATAGCGTCCTGTACATGACTTGATTTTTACGGTGTCAACTTACCGCCCTAATAGCCATAACTTAATCTTAGAGTGTCATTTTGTAGCTCGGTGTACGATGTTAACCTATTGCTCTGTATACGGTATAAACCTATTGCTCTGTATACGGTGTAAACCTATTGTTCTAATAAATGTAACTTAACTCTAAGGTGTCAACCTTGTGCTCTGATACCACTCTATCACGCCCCGCAACCCGGCCTATGCGAATCGTGGGCACGTGATGGCCGGCGGCTGACCCACCAAGGCCAACTTACCATTTCTTCCGGTTGATCACCTGTGCATGTGCATTTATAATGCTAATAATTTTTCTTTTCGCGGAAACGTCATAGTATCTAAAAATAACAAAGTGTGTGTGTCACCATACAGTATACAGAGCTGTATCTGAATATTCAACCTTTACATACATCCATAAGTCCAACATTTAATTTTACATACATCATATGGCCAATAATCACATGGCATCAATTCTAATCCGTCATCATAAGTACGAAGGGCCTCTTGGCCACAAAACTAAGTATACTTGCTATCTTCTTCTTAGGGCTCTTCGGCTTGACTTCCTGGAAAAATGGATTTTTTGAAAACGTAAACTAAAGCTTAGTGAATAACAACAGATGCATGAACGTAAAATACCATGGATCATTTTCATATCATACATAGCATAGCATAGCGTAAGCAATGTGAGTATCGCATAACATTTCTTGAACATTTAACTTTAATAAACATGGCATCACATGCTTTCATAAACATACATAGCATATCATAAAACGTAACAACCCGGCATGACATGATGACCATATAGGTCGGGTGGCTCTTTTGGCCGAGATATCCCTTTTTGTAGATGGCTTTATTTCACGTCCTCCCATCTACCCTTTAGGACTGGCTGACTTTGTTTAATTCCCGTCAGTGGGGACCCCGAATGTCACATGCATATAATTTGAACATACTTGTTTTCGTATAAACCGAGCATCCATGGGTTTTCATACATAACATAAACATTTGCATACTTTTGCAAGACATGGCATTTACATTGCAAATACATTTGATGCATTAAAAACATGAAAAACATTTGTACATACATAATATACTTTGAAAACGTTTTAAAAATATATAATTTTGTCCATAGCATCGTGTTACTCACCTGGATCTCCTTGGCTAGGTGTTAGACTTT
>BRYF01000027.1:23438586-23441086 GCA_030159135.1 Actinidia polygama | reverse complement strand
GGGCCTCTTGGCCACAAAACTAAGTATACTTGCTATCTTCTTCTTAGGGCTCTTCGGCTTGACTTCCTGGAAAAATGGGTTTTTTGAAAACGTAAGCTAAAGCTTAGTGGGTTTTTTTGAAAACTTTTCGCGAAAACGTAAGAAAAAAAAATGGGTTTTTTTGAAAACTTTTCGCGAAAACGTCATAGTATCTAAAAATAACAAAGTGTGTATGTCCATACAGTATACAGAGCTGTGCCTATGTATTTCAATTTACATACATCCCAAATCAAACTTCAAACTTACATAGACTAAATACATAACATAGGGTCTCGCCCTTACAATACAACATAAAGCCTCTCGGGCTTACAAAACTAAGTCTGACTTGTTCAACCTCCTTTCGGCTCCTCGGATTGACTACCTGAAATTTGTTTTTCTAAAACATAAGCCAAAGCTTAGTGAATAACAATGAATACATGAACGTAAAATACCATGGATCATTTTCATATCATACATAGCATAGCATAGCGTAAGCAATGTGAGCATCGTATACATTTCTTGAACATTTAACTTTCATAAACATGGCATCACATGCTTTCACAAATATACATAGCATATCATAAAAACGTAACAACCCGGCATGACATGATGACCATATAGGTCGGGTGGCTCTTTAGGCCTGAGATATCTCTTTTTAGATGGCTTTATTTCACATCCTCCCATCTACCTTTTAGGACTGGCTGACTTGGTTTAAGTCCCGTCAGTGGGGACCCCGAGTGTCACATGCATATAATTTGAACATACTTGTTTTCGTATAAACCAAGCATCCATGGGTTTTCATACATAGCATAAACATTGGCATACTTTTGCAAGACATGGCATTTACATTGCAAATACATTTGATGCATTGAAAACATGGAAAACATTTGTACATACGTAATATACTTTAAAAATATTTTGAAAATACATAATTTTGTTCATAGCATCGTGTTACTCACCTGGATCTCCTTAGCTAGTTTCTAGACTTTGCGTTCCTACACATATAAGGGACAATACGTCATTACTATGTTCAATAAGACTAGTGTTACAAATCAAATTGATAAAAATCCTCGACTTGACTTAATTGCCTTCGTTCTAGGTCTAACCATCTTAAACATGTACCCTAAGTTCTCAAAAGGTAGTTAAAGGGTTTAACATGTTATGGTTGAATTTACTAAGTCTTAAGGGAAAAGGCCAATTCTGCCTAAAAATGATCTTGGCGTTCGAATGCTCAAAAGTGCTCTACCAGTGGCGTTCGAACGCTTGGCCGTTCGAACGCTGTTCTTGGGCGTTCGAACGCTCCCTGCGTCCAGTGACATGAACAGTAGTTGATCTTATAAATTTTCACCAAAAGCTTCCCAAATCAACTCCAATCCTTTTCAAGTTTTCTAAGGTACCAAATACAACTCAAGGGAACTAAAATAACTCAAAATGGGAGGAAAGAAACTATTAAAACCAAAGGGATCTAAGATTAAAATAACCCAAAACCCTAACATACAACACACATATGGGTTTTTGAGTTTATACCTCTCCTTCCAAGCTTCCTTGAGCTTCAAAAATGGTTTCTATGGTGTTCTCATCCTCCTTCCTTCTTTCTTTTTCCTTTCTTCTTCCTTCTCTTTTCCTTCTCTCTCTCTCTACCCGTGAGTGTGTGTGTGTCTTGTGAGAGTGAGGGAATGAATATGTGTATATGTGTGGCTGTGAAAGTTGGGTGGGATTTGATCCCATGTAATTTCCTCATTTTAACTTCGTGTTCCCTTTTTCATTTCCCCGTTTACACTGTGGGTGTTCGAATGCTCCTTTTCGGCGTTCGAACGCTTAGAAGGATTCTGGGCAATGGCGTTCGAACCCTCTTACTTACAGTTCGAAACATGCGAGACTTGAAATTTGGGTTTTTGGCCTTACCGTTCGAACGCTCCAAATGTGCTGTCAATGGGCGTTCGAACGCCTAGGCAAAATACTCGACCGTTCGAACGCTCACCCTGGCGTTCGAACGCTAAGAAGGATCCTGGGAAGAATTTATAAGTTTAGGGCTTTTGAATATTGGCTAACCTAAATTGGTTCATTTAGACCCTTAGACTTATATTACTCCCTTTAATTATTTTACACGTCATAATATATGTAATTAATGGGATTTACGGATGCGGGGTGTTACAAAGACTCGTTGTAAACTTTTCCAAAACTTCGACGTAAACCTCGGGTCTCGATCCGACACTATAGAGACTGATGTTCCGTGAAGTCGTATTATTTCTGCAATATAAAGGTTAGCATACTTTGACAATGAATACGTGGTCTTCACTGGCAAGAAGTGTGCCGACTTAGTGAGACGGTCTACAATGACCCAAATGGCATTACATCCTCATGGCGAGTTTGGTAAACCAACAACGAAATCCATCGTAATATGTTCCCATTTCCATTATGGTATCGGTAATGATTGTAGTAATCCCGCAGTCTTTGATGTTCAGCTTTGACTTGTTAACAT